>JAKCPI010028830.1:0-53392 GCA_023213315.1 Euborellia annulipes | reverse complement strand
AAAATTTCGTGTCCCTAAAAAAAGGCAAAACGATTTTCATGGACGGAAAAAAATTTTCCGCAAGGAGGGCGGAAAACTTTGCTTCCGCAAAAACAAAGCTTCCCGTAGGGCGGAAAACTTAGGTTCCGCAAAAGGGGCGATTTTTTTTCCGATTTGGCTCTTAAAAATTTTCGATTTTTCAATACGGCTCTAAGTATCACCAAGTGTGGCCACCCCTGGTTAGGGATGAAACGATACCATTGAGGTATCGATACTTTTACTCGATACCGGTATCGGTCGCAAAGTATCGAGTACCTACTCGGTATCGATTGAAATGTATCGATACTTACTCGTATCGGTCAAATTTTTCGTACAATTAAAGATAAGCAAAAACAGCAGTAGGTACTGATTATCAAGATTCGCAGGAACTTTACAGCCAGGAGTTTAAATAAAAAATCTTTTATTTAATTTCTATTTGCCGACGTTTCCGCAGCCAATCACGACCTTCATCATGGGAGACCTCCGAGTAACAATTGTATATTATACATATACATATACTTAAGTATATGATAATATTTTTGTACATTTAAAAGTAAAAAGAAATTGTATATTTAATTGCAATGAATATTAAAATACCTAAAATCATGTATAATTGACAATATTTGTCCTGATGAAGGTCGTGATTGGCGACCGAAACGTCGGCAAAATAGAAATTAAATAAAAAATTTTTATTTAATATCCTTGCTGCAAAGTTCCTGCAAATCTTGATTAAATCTCCACAGTCATAAAAAAATCAAGTTCTTCAAAAAAAAAAAAAAAAAAAAAAAAAAAAAAAAAAAAAAACACATGACTAAAAAAAAAATTCAGTTTTAGAGGTACTACCAAAAATAATAATTTTTCAAGGTGTTTCCCTGTTAAAAACTCCTATAATAAAAATAAAAATACAGTGGTACAACCATTCTACTTATTTCTATTGTATTGTAAATAAGAACAAATATACGTAAATGTTCTTCCGACATAATTAATCATCGCGTAAGTGAACCGAGTATCGATACGAGTATTTTTGACCGATACTTACTTGGTACTCGATTCCAAAGTATCGATTCCAAAAGTACTTGGTATCGAAAGAAAAGTTTCGAGTAAGTACTTGTATTTACTCGTATCGTTTCATCCCTACCCCTGGTATATAGTAAGCCAAGACTCATAGTCTAAATTAGGACAGTAAAAAATTTACCGTGGTGACAGGGGGTTCTGTCCGGGCGATAACTCCCACTTCTCTCTCCCCAATTAATAAATTTTAAAGAATATAAAATGTTTTTTTTTTTTATTTCAACACTCTGTTTCTCTCTTTATTTTTCTTTCTTATTTATTTTTTTCGATGGGAGGGGATTTTGAAACCTCATATTTCTTCCCTAACTACGGCCTGAGCCTAAATTATACTGTACCGCGCCGCCCCGCCCCCCCGGGCCGGGCCGCCCCCGGGGGGGGGCCGCCCCCCCCCCCCCCCCCCTGACCCCTGGGCCCCGCCCCCCGCCCCCCCCCCCCTTTTCTTTTTAATAAAAAAAAAAAATTATTATTACTTCTTCTTCTCCCCCCCGCCTCCTGGATGAGTTTTTTTCTTCCTAAAAAAAACAACCACCAAAAATAATTAAAAAATTTTTTTTCAATTTTCTTAGGGAGGAAAAAATAATTTTAAGAATTAATAACTCAAAAAAATATAAAAATTTTCAGGCCCCGAGTTTTTTTCCAACTCTCCAAAACTCCCCCAAAAAAACTGCAAAATTTCTTTTCAAAATCTAAAAGAGGAAGTGGGAAAAAAAGAGCGAGAGAGAGGGAGAGAGGGAGAGAGAGAGAGAGGGACACACCGCTATTATATATAGATTATTGAAGTCTCTCTAAATATTCAACTCACGAGAATTGGCACTCTTGACAAGTGACAACTTTCTCTTACCTTCGGTAATCGAAAGTTGTGTTCTGTGCTTGTCACACCAGATTTTTTGTGTCGATATGTATTTAGTTTCCGACAGTAGGGTAAAATTGATTTCAAGATGTAAAATTTATAAGTATGGGAAAATATTTATATTTTGTTACCATGGCAACCATTTCTCCTATCTTCCCTATGAAATACAAGAGTAAAGTGGTCTTCAGAAGATTTCAATGACAAAATGAGAATATACATTTTATTGAAGATCTAAAAAATAATTGATTTTTGAATTTAAAAAAAAATCGTTGGAGCAAATTTAGAGAAAATCGAAAAAAACTGAAAAAGTGCATCAATAAAGTACTAGTACTTTTTGGCCAATTTTGTTTAAAAGCTTCGTGTCACGTCCCAGGAGGGTGCCTAACTTAAATATAAAATTTCAGCCTCCTAGCTCTTTCCGTTCTTGAGATATTTTGTTCACAGACACACACTCACACAGACACAGGCAGACAGACAGACAGACACAGACAGACCATGTCGCGAAAACCACTTTTTTTTTGGATTCAGGGGACCTCAAAACATAAAGATCCATCAAAATCTCGACATCGAATTTTTGACATGAATCCAATACTTTCTCTCTCTATATATTAACATATATATAGAGGTAAGAGAAAGTAAAAAATATTTAATATAATAATAATAGCGTTTTATAATTATTATTAAAAAAATTATTATTAAAATATTAATTAACATGTACTGTAATCGTACTGAAATGGCTTAATTTAAAAAAAAAATCCAACTTTCCATTCAGTAAAAAAAAATTATTATTTTCCATTAATAGGCTATGATTTTATGAAATATTTCACTGAAATATGCAAATTGTAATTTCAATATGATAATTAAGATTCTTATTGATAAACTAAAATAAAAAATATGATTCTTTGATGTTGTTGTGTTAATTAAGATAATATTAACTACAATTAGCAACAAAGTACTATCGATATTATTCGGCCCGAAAGGCACACAAGTGAAGGTTAACAAATTGAATTAAGGATCTCACCTAATTAGTGGCAACTTTATTTACTTATTTTAAAATAGCCTAAAATATATTTTTTTATAAGTGAATAAAAATAATTCCTTCTTTTTAATTTTAATATATGATAAACTTTTTTTTAAGTCACATCTCATGTTGTTCTCTGCACTTTGCTCACTTTTGTTTTGACTTTACACACCTTTTAGAAGTTTAATCTCCAAGCTTGGCGACGACTTTAGGGAGGGGAGGGCGACTTAGCTTCCGTTTCCTTTCAGTTCACTGTATATAAACTGTATATACTGTAGTATATAGGATGAGGAGTGAGTGTGTGCTGGTGTTAATGTTGCTGGATAATTTAGTAGTGTGGGTCCGGAGAGTGGAAAATGGATAACCGGTGTTGAGGGGATTCTCCTGGGGGGCTATAACTCAGCTCCGGGGGCGGCAGTTTTCACCCCATTTCTCTCCCCCCCCTCCTCTCTTCCGAACCCCACAATTTTGTTTTTGTGAGCATACACTTATGCGCTTGCGTATTTGTTAATATTTTTTGGCGAGTTATTAACTATTGATTCTAATAATAATATCTAAATAAATAACACATAAATAGAGTCTTTTTTGCAGTTTTTGACATATTTTGATAATGAATAAATACAAGGATATAATCGTAATGGTTAAAAGTAAAAATTGGTGTTTGTAAAAAAAATTAATGTTTTGCTTTATTAAGGCCCACTAGTATTCATAGGAGTCGGAATTAATTTTTTTTTTCCCCCCCCATTTTTTTTTAGATCCTTTATAAAATATATATTCTCATTTTGGCCTCAAAATTGTTTGAAACACACTTTTCTTATTCATTGGAAGAGAGGAGAAATAGTTGCCATGGTATAAATAGTTTTCTATGTTTATGAATTTTATATCTTGAATTATAAGGTTCTGGCGCAAACTAAATACATATCGACATACTAAATCAGGTGTGACCAGTATAGAACCCAATTTTCAATAATCAAAGAGAAGAGAAAGGTGTGTGCTGTGCCAGATTTTTTAAAAAATTGTTCTTGTAATTTTTTAAACAAAGGCCAGATATGCTGAACAAGATCTTAAAAAAAAAAGTTGTCTCCCTTCCCCTGAGAAAAGAATGTTCGGTCACCTATGTTATTAATGCTATTTTTAATACTAAAGATGTTGACTTATAAATTATAGGTAAAAGAATAGAAACTTGTTCATTCTAAGTAAAATAGCTATCCTACTGTATAAACCAGTGAAATCAACTATTATTTAAACAATATTCGATAAAATTTCGTTTAGCATTTAATTCGTGAGGAAAAACTGAGATTTGGTAATACTGTTAATAGTTAATATATTTAATAAGTCTTCCTATATGAGCACTCTCCTTAAGGGGGCACGGGAGCAAAGTGGTTACGCATGTTTTTCCCGATAAGATGGCGTAGTGTGTCATAAAAAGTATGCCCAAAAATCAAGTAATTCAAAAATTTGCCAAAAGATGTCAGAATGGTAGCTAATAATATTTAATGCATTTGGTTGATTTTCATTGATCTTTTAACAATAAATACTTTATAAATGTTATTATATATTATGTATCTTTTATAAAAGCATAAAAATATATAAATATAGGCTAATACTATATCGTCTGTTAGACTAGTCTGCCATCTATTGCAAGAATGCTGAACTAATTTGACAGTTGGTTTTTAAATAAATCATCTAAGCTTATTTTAAAAATTTCTTAATTAATATGTGATTAATAATAAGAATAAATTCATTTTTAAATTTAAAAAAAAATTAAAGATTATTGGGACAGATTGTTTTTTTGTATTTGCTTGATAACAAAAAAAGTAAAATTAATTACGATAATTTTTTAATAGTCATTAAAAAAATTATAGTTCGATGTCCCAATAATCTCTTATGAATTTAATTCATTTAAAAAAAAACCGCATTGAAAAATTCCTTATAATTGTCTAGTTTTTTACTTTCTCGTACCTCTATATATATGTTAATATATAGAGAGAGAAAGTATTGGTTTCATGTCAAAAATTCGATGTCGAGATTTTGATGGATCTTCACGTTTTGAGGTCCCCTGAATCCAAAAAAGTGGTTTCGCGACATGGTCTGTCTGTCTGTGTGTCTGTGTGTGTGTCTGTGTGTCTGTGAACAAAATATCTCAAGAACGAAAAGAGCTAGGAAGTTGAAATTTTATATTTAAGTTAGGCACCCCCATGGGACGTGACACGAAGCTTTTGAACAAAATCGACCAAAGAGTACTAGTACTTTACTGATGCACTTTTTCAGTTTTTTTCGATTTTCTCAAAATTTGCTCCAACGATTTTTTTTAAATTCAAAAATCAATTATTTTTTAGATTCTCTTTAAAATGTATATTCTCATTTTGTGATTGAAATCTTCTGAAGACCACTTTACTCTTGTTCTTCATAGGAAAGATAGGAATTTCTCCTATGGTTGCTATGGTAACAAAATATAAATATTTTGCCATACTTATAAATTTTACATCTGGAAAATCGAATGTACCGTACTGTCGGAAACTAAATACATGTCGACACAAAAATCTGGTGAGACAAGCACAGTACACAACTTTCGATTACCGAAGGTAAGAGAAAGTTGTGTGCTGTGCGCCAGTCACACCAGATTTTTTTAAGTACGTTTAGACTTTTATCTAAAATTTTTGATATGGATAAGTTATTTTTATTATAACTTTTATTATTATCAATTGAGGTTCACGATGAAATGGCAATTTGTTTTTGTCAAACCCTTTTTTCAAAGACCTTTTGAATTATTTGTGTGCTGGTTATTTTTTTATCAGGTGCAAAAAAAAAAAGTGAAAAGGGTTTGAAAGCAGAAATATGAGAAGGAATGAAAACAAGGGCCCAGCACATTTTCTATTTTTAGTCATTTCATTTTTGTGTCAAGGTCCCTCTAAAGGGAATATCTTTTTTTTAACCACCATTTATGTTTAAGTTTTTATTAGAATGGATTTCAAATATATAATTATAAATTAAACAATTATACCCTAATCAAAGTATAATTAATTATCATGATGGAGCAAAGAAAAATAATATTTTTTGGCCAACTTTTGGTGAAATTAGGGATGAGAATTAATAATAAATTGGCAAATGGATAGACTCTCTTCGAAAATGACCCACCAGAATTAATAATCAAATTAAATGATGATTTCTTGTGGACCAATTTGGACAAGAGATGATTATAAATAACAACATATGGGATACGATTGAATTAAACAAGCCTCTTGAGTTAGTCTCTAAATAATAGAGTGAGTAGAGTCAAGCATTCAGGTGTAAATCACAAGCCGAATTTCCACCAAGATTCAAAAAAGAAAAAATCTTATATTTGAAAATTATAGGTTACTCACGATATTGGAAAATCTCGCTCTGACGTTGTTTGCCGCCTCTGGAATGACGGAGATTGAGATGCTAGCGAAACAATCCCTACAAGAAAGAAAATTAAAATAAATATTTAATTAAGAAAACTGAATTATAAAAAATTAGAAATTTAACATTTATTCATATTAACATAATGGAAAATACAAATCCGGGATCAATTTATGGTAATTAAATTCAACCTCTAAATTTTTTTTAGTAAAAAAAATGAGTAATTTAAGAAATATTTTCTCTAGTGATCTTAATTAAATTTAACAGTGTATGGCCTTGAGTGGTAGAGTACTCGCCTTTTGTGCTAGAGGTCAAGGGTTCACTTCCAAGCGATAAAATTTATTTCAACGAAAATGAATAAGTAAGGAAAGGGTCAAAATTACCTAAGACGCCGAAAAAGACCTTTCAAAAATTTTATTAACACCAAGAACAGTTTTTTGGAGTGGGGGAGGGGAGGAGTTTGAATTAAAACTTCATTTGGTTTCATTAATTGCTCTGCCATCATCACCCAATGCTATTTAGAAACTCTTCTTTCATATTTTTGGAACACCAATCAATAATACAGTTTACTTATATTAATTTTTTGTGAGAGAAAAATAAATGAAAATGATTGTTGTTTTCTTTTTTTAGTAAGAAATGTTGGGTGGTCCCCTACAAGTGCCTCCTTCACGTAATGCTTACTTGTGTCTCTTTGTCTTTCTACTGTGGGGAATCCACTTGGAGGGGGAAAGCGTTCTAGTCCCGCCCCTTTTGATCTGCCTTATTTCCAAGCCAAGGAGCGCAACGAAATGGCGAAATAAAGTTAGTTTTTTATAATTTGTCCTCTCGGCTGCCGTGACCATTTAGGGATCTATTACTTGTATATACCGGTTTATTTAAATAATATTGTATCTAAGGCAACCAGAGGACGTTCAACATGCTGGTTTCTCGAGGCCACCCACTCTATGTTCCGCCATGCTTGACATTGCTTTACTCTTACGAACTGAGTATTGCTCTCCTTTGTTGTCGGTAGGGATGTTCGATTATGGAAAAAATAATCGATTATCGATTATGAAAAATAATTTTAGTATACGAGTTTCATCCCATCTTTTCAAAAGCATACTTTCCGAAAATAATCAATTATGAAAAATAATCGAAATAATCGATTATTTTTCAAGAAAATAATAAGTGAATAATCGATTAATCGATTATTTTGCAGAACCCTAGTTGTCGGCCCTCCACTCATAATAAAGTTATTAAGAAAAAGTTTCCCCTGTTACTTTTACTTTCTCTTGGCTAATATGGAAGTTTGGTTGCCTAAGTGTCAGGGGTTCACTACGCGCTTGAGATTGTGAGGGAATTGAAGAGTTACAATAAAATTTGGCTAGTTTCCATAATTTTTTTCTTTTTTGTTTTTTAATAACGGTCAGAAGTGCGATATTTAAAATAACTTATTCAAATCTGCTCTTTAACGTATCGAGGGCTTGAAATTCATATATAAATATGTTTCAAGTAAAACCTACACCACTATATTTTATAATATATACTGTATATAGTAATGATTTAATTTATTCAATTAGTAACAGATCAATACTTGGAAATTAAAAGGTCGTATAGGACAAAATAAAATAGCATAAATGAGTTATAAATACAGAAAGGTCTTCAGCTTTTTGAGAGTTACAAAACAGTCTAATTAAAATTGTACTGACAAAAAAAAGTGTTTTTTACGCCATTCAATTTTTTATAGATATTTGAGAAATCTTTTTCTTCTTCTGTCCTCGACTTTTTCCCGCGGGGTTGGCGAACCTAACTTTCTCCCTCCAACCCTATCATGCGTTTTTGCGACCGGAAGAAATAGGACAGGCCGGCCCGTCGCACGGTCTGACGCCTGTTGAAAAGAGGAAGGAAGAGACAGACATACAAAGAACTGAAGGATGCCTGTCCCAGCTCGGGCAGCTCATGGTCGTCATCCACGTACCCACAAAATGTGGGCCCCCAAGCGAAGATATTTGAGAAATCATATACATTTATCAGAGTATAGTGTTTTTCAACCTAACACTTTGCGCAAATTTGTCAAAAAGGATTAGAAATTCTGGGATGTGTCTTTCAAAGACTAAAATAATACTAAAGTCAAAAAAATTAATGAGAAAAAATGTTTGTTTTTTTACGATTTTTGGCTCTCATGAAAAGTAGAATTTTGTCCTTTAAGACCTTTTAATTTCCAAGTATCGATATGATTTATTTTTTCAGATTTCTATTCTAGTATGATAAAAATTCGAAAAAATGGAGCTAAAACCTTTATTTATAGGTTCCAATGGTAATGTGTAAGTGTGAATGTTTTGACAAAAATTAAAAGTGAATGCCTCAACAACCGTTTACCCATCACATCATCTATCTCTACTCAGGTTAAGCCATAATGCGAAGCAAATTTATAGCTCCATAAATTGATTCGAGCCATACATATCCATCTATTTTTAAGTAATTCGAATGGCCATTAGTTAAGTGGAGATGAATTTTTCCCCATTGCTTTAAACGGAATAATTTGCTTAATTATGATTAAATACCTGCTAATATCAACTCTGGATTGTTATTAAGCATTTGATCTTTGTTTTATTCTGTTCTATCTTAATTAGAAGCATAACTATATGCACTTCAATTTAATATTCTATTGAGTTCAAATAATTACTTAGTATGCTCTACTAATCAAAGCATTTGAATGTTAATAATTGGAGTTTATAAATTTTAAATCTTGAATTCTAATTTACTGTTGGAAACTAAATATTTGTCGATTCAAAAAATCTGGTGTGACACTCAACTTTCTTTACCTTCGATAATTGACTGTCACGCCAGATTTTTACTTTCTCTTACCCTATATATGAAATATATGGAGAGAGAAAGTATTGCGATCCTGTCAAAAATTCGAAGTCGAGATTTTGATGGATATTTTGAGGTCCCCTGAGTCCCGCGAATTGGTCTGTATGTATGTGTGTCTCTGTGTGTGTGGACATTTTTGACCATGAAAGAAATGAGCTAGGAGGTTGAAATTTTATATTTAAGTTAGGCACCTTCCGAACTGGTGTAAATAAGCTTTTAAACAAAATCGGCCAAAAAGTACTAGTACTTTACTGATGTATTTTTCAGTTTTTTTTTTCGATTTTCTCAAAATTCGCTCCAAGGATTTTTTTAAAATTCATAAATCAACTATTTTTTGAATGCGCTTTAAAAAGTATATCAGTGAAATTTTTCGTTGAAATCGTTTAAAGTACACTTTACTGATGTACTTTTTCAGTTTTTTGCAATTTTCTCAAAATTCGCTGCAACGATTTTGTTTAAAATTCATAAATGAACTATTTTTTAGATGCTCTTTAAAAAGTATATCAGTGAAATTTTTCGTGGAAATCGTTTGAACTACACTTTACTGATGTGGAAGCATTCGTAGCTCAGCGCCATCTATGAATCATCGCGTGGTCAAGTTTGGAACTAAAGTGCTAAGAGCAACTAAATATATCTCGACACAAAAAATCTGGTGTGACCAGCACGGTGCACAACTTTCTCTTACCGAAGCATAAAAGAAAGTTGTGTGCTGTGCGCCAGTCACACCAGATTTTTTATTTAGAATTTGATTAAACAATATTAAAATTGTTGATTAGTCCTATTTTTATTATTTTTAAAAGAATTTGTGTCTAAAATATGTTTGCGGATCTATTCTCATTCGGGACAATTATTCTGGCTCATCTGTTGAATTTTTAACTCCCTTATTGATGATTTGAAGGGTTTATGTTTGCGCAGAAGGGCATCAAGCTATGATTATCAATAAAATATGAGTTTGCTATTGCTCTCTACATAATTTAAAATGTTTTTTACATATAGAATTGGCTTATATATGGCGCACACGATTTATTGGTAGTTTAAAAAAATAGGCTACTCTAAATCAAGACAATAATTTTGAGTTGTAAGCATAATTAAACTTTAAAAAACTCAAATATACTCTAATAAATTAAATATAAATACAATGCAGATTAGGATCAAAAAATAAATAGCTCCAAAAGTGATAAAAGAATGAAGAATGGTCCGGTTTTTGGGTGTCAAAAGAATAAGGTTGGGAAAGTTTGGTCTAAACCTGAGTTTCTCAAATGTCTGCTCTGTGGCTCCCTGTGTGATCAATTTAAAATATTTTTTTCCTCTATTTTTACTTAGAAATTTTTTTAAAGTGAAACTTTATTTTTATCGACACAAATTTTTTCGCCCATCTATCAGCATGTCGCGTTACATGTCTTGACGTCAGAAGCCGAGACGTCACCAACGACTCACACAAGGTTTTTTCTAATTTAATTTTTTTGAAAACAAAAATTGTAAAAAAAAATATTTTTTATTTTGTTAGTTTTATTCAGAAAAATATTTCATCGTAGGCCCACTCTTAAATTTTGTATTTTCTAGAACAAATGTTAATTGTAAGGGTTTAGAATAATTTTTTTTCTTTTTTTTTTTTTTTTTGAATACTTAAATATTTGTGGGCCAAATTTTAATTAATTATAAATAACATTTTTGAATTAAGAAATTGGCCTAAGTTATTTTTATTTACTAGGGTAATAAAGAGATCTATGCAAAAAATTAAGCTCAAAAGCCCATTTTCTAAATATTTAATATTAAAGAGAATAATAAAATTTATTCTCATTATTATTCATAAAAAAATAATTTATTTTTATTATAATTTTTGATGAAAGATTAAAAAGACAATTTTGATTAAATTTATTAGAATATAAACCATAGTATAAAGACATAAAAAGTGCGATACGGAGCAGGTTATATTCTTTATTATTTTGCATGCAACTTGAAAAAGAAATAAGAAATAATAGAGAGAGGGCGAAGATGGGTTCTGCATCGGGGGTTTATTGCCGTTTGGGGAGTCATAATGAATCCGGAGCTATCTAACATCACCGAAAATGATGGCCTCAGTGAATTTCACCTGAAAAAAAAAACACTATGACCTGTCTAGACATTCACTTAGGCCAATTGATAGGAATAAAACAATGAAAGAAAGCAATTGAAGGAATTTTTATCTTTTTTTATTTAAAAATGGAATTATCAGTATAAATGAATTTTTGTCTCCCAGAACGGGAAGCGAAGTTTGAACCCTCAAAAATGAGTTCGCCCCCCTCCCCGAAAATATTTCTATATACGCCCCTGAATAAGACAGTAGGGCTATATCCGTTCAATATTAATCATGAAAATATTGCCGCATTTATTTGGGAATCGCTGATTCCGGAGGTTCTTTCAAAAATCAGATTACGAACTTGCCATCCCCGCTCGATGGCCTTAATTAAGAAACACAGTTTATAAATTGTAAAAATAAAAGTTTTTATATTTTAATTAATTTCAATGATTAAATAAAAAAATCACAATATTTACTTAAAATCTTTAGGTAATGAGACGTATTGTTTTTTATGTTAAAATTTCTCTCTAAATGTTTATCTAAAATTCCCACGACAAGAGAGTCTATCTCTTTCTTATTAGCTTGAATTTTATTTTTTTTAGTATTAAATGAGTTAAATTTTACATGAAAAGCAACCTGGGGTCCGAACCCTTGGTATACAAGGCAGGCGCGCTATCAACTACACCAAGCCCGGATATTAAATCTAAAAACATCCAAGAATTGATCATTTAATGAAAGATATTTATATTATACTCATTGATTTCGACAATATTTTTCAAAGAAACTCACCAACAAGATATTCATTTGTTTCAGAATTTAAGGTTTTATAATTTTTCTCATATTTATAGATCTCTTTAAAATAAATAAATATTACTCTAGAACGCTTATTGTTAAACATGCATTATTACTTGGGTTAATATCTAAATATCGAAGGGTAAAAAATTGCAATTTTATTCGAGCTCTCTTTAAGAGTATGTATCATTTATTTATTTCTCTTAATTATGGAGTTTCATTAAAATTTTTAATAAATGATCTAATCCAAACGTAAAATAATGAAAAGTTATCAAATATTTGATGAGGGTTGTCGGCAGTTAGCTGGAAAATGTGACAGCTTTTATATATGGAATCCGCCGCTATATATAAATTTTCACAACTTGTCTAAATTGGTCCCTTTTTAAATATACTACTGCCATTTTGAGATAAAAAAAGTTTTGATTCTTACTTTCTCTTACCTATATAGGAATATAGGAAAGTATTGGATTCATGTCAAAAATTCGATGTAGAGATTTTGATGGATATACACGTTTTGAGATCCCTTGAGTCCAAAAAATGGTTTTCGCGACTGAAACTTTATATTTAAGTTAGGCACCCACCTGAGGCGTGAAAATAAGCTTTTAATCAAAATCGGCCAAAGAGCAGTTGTACTGATGAATTTTTTCAGTTTTTTTTTCGATTTTTTCAAAATTCGCTCCAACGATTTTCATTAAAATTCAAAAATAAATTATTTTTTACATGCTCTTTAAATGTATATTCTCAATTTGCCAATGAAATCTTCTGAAGACCACTTTACTCTTGTACTTCATCGAAAAGATAGGAGAAATGGTTGCCATAGTAAACAAAATATTAATATTTTCCCATACTTATAAATTTTACATCTTGAATTCAAATGTATCGCCCTTGGAGCTTGGTATAGAGGTTAGCGTGCTAACTTCGTATACCAAACGTCGCGGGTTCGGACTCCAGGCAGTCCGATGATTTTATTTAAGCCATTTGGATACCAGATGGCTTAAATAGAAATGACTGAACCCACAACATATATATTAATTACAACGGTTATCGTCTAAAGTCTTAAATGGCCTAAGTTGCCGAAAAGACTGGAAAGTGTGTGTGAATGAGAAAAAAGTGTGAATGTTAAAAAAAAAATTCAAATGTATCGTACTGTCGGAAACCAAATATATGTCGATACAAAAAATCTGGTGCCACCAGTCACACCAGATTTTTTTGCTATTCTGAATTCATTAGAAAAATTTATATTTTTTTTCTTTCCTAGTCCTCAAAAAAAATCATAATAAACAGTCTGTTTATAGTGTAAAAGGCAAAGTTTCATTACAGTAGAGATATATTTAATAAAAACAACAACAAACGTACAAATAATAGATGAAAATTGTAAATTTTGTTAGAGTCATCTTGACCTTGACCTATATTGACTTGGATTTAATGAATTTAGCACCAGTGGAGTGACATGCTTTTGTTGTTTTGTTATTGTTGTTACTGTTGTTACTCGGGATTCCATTAAATTCCCATGCTGGTGCAATTGGCAATCTTTTTTTCCACCCTCTGGTCTCTGGTAATTAGATTGGGAACCCTCGTCTACTACGACGCACACACACAATATTCATGACTTTAGGGTGGATATTAACACTATAAATATATACATCTTACAGTGTTAATATTGACCGTGATCCCTACTGCTGTGATTTGTCACGTGGTGTAAGACACCCCCTTCAGTTCTTGTGTACATATATCAGCCCTAGGGATTTGGACAGAGGGTGGAGGGTATCATTCTAACATTAAGGGATTAATGATGCGCGGGACGCCGCACCAAATTAACCCGGGGGCCCCAGAAAAGCTAATAACGCGGCTGGCCGAGGGTGTAAGGGTATATAAGAGTATGAGGGTATACAACAACATGCATACGCCCCCACCACCCTCTCTATACCCTCACATATTGGAACCCGAATATTAAGTCGGATGCCGGGGTAATAAAAAGGAAAATTACACTTTTTATAACATATCTTGTAATTAATATTTATTTAATGAAAAAAATATAGCTGACAGTATTTTATGTCATATTATAAACCCTTGCTTTAACGCTATAATAATATAGAAAACTCATTAAAAACAAAGCGCGGGCTAAAATAGTTTTTATATTTAATGTGTTTTTTTTATTACCTACTTTGACTTTTAGTGTTTTCAGGGAGATTAGTGTTTCAACTATAAAATCAAAATGCTGACTTTATTAAATCCGCAGTGTGATTTGTTCAATGGCTGATTCTTATCGACCCTTTTAGTAGTCTAATCTGGGAATAATATTATCGTAGGGTCTGATCGAACGTAAATGATTTAGCTGATTTTAGGATTTAATCAAAACCGGATTAAGGAAATTAAACGAAATATTATTTGAGAGGAAAAGATCTTATTTTGGAAATCCTTTTAAATTAAAAAAAAAATATTGTGAGTCATAGATTAAATAACAAAATAAATTTTCTTCTACATTATACTATTCAATTTACTTAGCTATATTTTCTAGAAAATAAAAAGAAACAGGTATAACTCGAGCAACTTTGTCAACCAAAAACTGTACGATTAATCACTAGCGGTTTTAACGTTTCGGAAGTCCAACACACTCCTTGTCCCTTAAACGAAGAGGGTAAGGCGGTCTTCTCCACCGCCACTATCATTAATTGTGGGTTTTTAGAGAGAACTTTAATTAAGTCGAAAGATATTTAATGAATAATAATCCCTAGGGATGAATATACAAAAAAATATGTTAAGAAAAGTAGATTTATTGTTGGATGAAAGTTGTTGATGAGTACCAGATGAAGAAAAGAAAAGCAGCTAGCATTTATTTCATCTATTAAGCTAACGTTTCGGACTCTCCAGACCATCTTCAGAGCTTATAGGCTGTTAATATGAGATAAATATTGAAAACTCAATTACACAATTCATAATCTTGAAATTACAATTTAAGTATATACCGTATATGTAAATAGAGATATATACACTATATAGGTTGAAAAAATTGAGTTTATTATTGGAAGACTAACAGTCGTATGGTGCCTCTAATCGACTATTGTAGTAACTGTTCTGTATAAACTCAATTGTTCCAACCTGTATACGGGTATTTACATTTCCAGACAGCTTGGAATATTGCAGCAATATTGTCAATATTGTGCAAGATTGTCAATATTACTTCAATATTCCAAGCTCTTTGGGTTTATATACTTAAATTGTAATTTCAAGGTTATGAATTGTGTAATTGAGTTTGTAATATTTATCTCAAATTGACAGCCCATAAGCTCTGAAGGTGGCCTCGACCGAGAGCGAAACGTTAGTCTAATGGATCTTAAATAAATGAAATAAATGCTAGCTGCCTTTCTTTTCTTCATCCTGTTATTCATCAACAAAAAAAAAAGATCTTGGTACAGAGTTAGAAGTCTCGCTTTTTTAGGGATCACAAAAGTATGCTTACCATTCTGAATGACAATAAATTCAAATTATATTGGCAAATAAATTTATAAGCTCTGATCAAAATTAAAACATTATTATTCATCTCTTAAAAATCTACTCATTCATTATAATATTTATGTTTAAGTTAAACAAATCAAGAAGTTAATATGTTTGTGTGTATATTTGTGTAGGTATGGTTCCAAAACCGACGAGCGAAATGGAAAAAACGAAAGAAGACTACAAATGTGTTCAGGACGCCGGGTGCATTGTTACCGTCACATGGACTACCGCCGTTTGGTTCGATGAGCGACGGTCTTTGCACGACGGGAATGTTCGCCTCGGGTGATACACCACGTTGGGGGGTGAGTCCGATGCCGCCCGGTCTGGGTCAACTGGGTCAAGCAGCCACCGGAGTTACCATGGCCGGTTTCGGACAGGGCATCAGCCAGCTCAACCAGGGCCCTACCTCCGGTCTTAATAGTGGCCTGCCTATGACCACCAACGGCTCTACGGTCTACCAGGCACATTATGGCCTCAATTCACTAGGTATTAGAACTCTCCTTACTCTTGATTCAATTATTCCCAAACTGTAGCCAGAATTCTTATTTAGAGTAGGGAGGTGGAAGTGAAAAATTTTGAAATGATCTCCTGAGTTTTAAAAGTGCTTCTTCCAATTAAATTTATTCTTTTTAGAAATTTTTTTATGCTTTTCTTTTATTTTCTTCTCAGCCGATTTAATAATTAAAAACATAGGCCAATTGAAAGAAAACTCAAAGTGGCCAAGGACGGATTCAGAGAAGTTTTTTGGGGGAGGGGTAATCTGGTGTGAATGGTCGCACAGCACACTACTTCCTCTTACTTTTGGCAGGCCCCTACCCCCTTATATACATAAGGGGGTAGGGGCCGAGGGGGTCCGGGCTCCCCCGAAATTTTCCAAATGCATATACATACATATATAGGGATATACAGACATTAGCGGATCTCGGCCCCCCTCCCCCGAAATGTTTATTCGGCCCAGAAGTGCGAAAATTTAGGTTCCGCAAAAGAGGGAATGTTCCGCGGGGCGTCAAAATTGTCGTGCCTCTAAAAAAAAAAGGTAAAATGATTTTCACGGGACGGGAAAAATTTTTTTGCAGGGCGGAAAACTTTGGCTCCGCAAAAAAAAAATTTTCGCAGACAAATTTTTGAGTTCAGGCCCCCCCTGAAAATAATTTCTATATACGCCCCTGACTTTCGGTAATTTCAAGTTGCTTTCTGTATTTGTTACCAGAATATATACACCAGTCAAATTTTTAAGAATTAATTTTTAAAATTTTATATTAAAAATAAAATTTAATTTCCAAGAAAATTGAGGGAAGGAGGAGTATATTTTCCTCCTATACTCCCCCCTCCCCTTGTATATATCCTTGCCTCTAACTCAAAGCCTATACATCTATTTATTAAAAAAAAAAATTGAATTATCAATTAAATCACGTTTATTTTATTTATTTAGAACTGTGTGAATAAGATTTATGAGAAGTAGTTATCAAATTTTCTTGCCTAACCAAATAATGTACTCACTCACACCAGATTTGTTATTAATTATTTCGGAAAAAATTTCTTTTTGTATACATTACTTTTTCTCATTAATGTCGAAAAAAAAAATATTTTTCCATAAAGAATATGCCATTTCATTATTTAAAGTATATAAAGAGAATTATTAAAAAAAAACAAAAAAAAAAAAAACGTAATTTCCATAAATAAATATTTTTTGATAATAAAACTGGAGGGAAATCGAAAATATTTCCTTATTAATATTTTTACGACCATCTTTTAAAATCCCACTTGGTTCTTGGAGGGGGAAAAAGGAATAAAATAAACATTGAATCATTTTACAGTTTAACATGCATAGAATCCCTTCAAAAGTGCGCGAAATGTCATTCTGATTTGCTTGCAAAGTATTTTTGAGCAAACATTCAGAGAGAGAGAGGCAAAGGTGCGAATTTCTAGAGCACCACAAGTTATAGCCATGCTGTTAGCGTTAAGTCAATTAACAAGCAGTAGTCCTCTTTTTTTAATTTCCATGAGAAAAAATAGGATTTTTAAAACAAATATTTAATTAAAAATATTTATAAAAAGTAATAAAACATTCATTAATATTTAATATTTTTTATAAAATTCAGATATTTACTTAAAACAACAGCAAGTTTCTTATTTTTCCTTGAAATTAAATAGAAAAGTTTGAAAATAAAATAATGGGGTCTTTTGAGTTTTTTTTTTTTTTTGTTGTAAAAAAAATACTCGTATGCTGATGGCTAGAAGCATTTACGTAAATGAATAAATAAAATATGATTTGGAATTCAGAGAAGTTTCAAACGGTCTTGAAAAAAAATTCGAGTATAAAATTATATTAATGTTTGCCAATTATTTCTAAAGTGTTTCTATCTTAGACACGCTGATTTTAATCGATAGCTGACTATTATCGAGATTACAAGCCCCTTCTGCAGTGCCGGATTACCCATTAGGCGGAGTAGGCCTATGGGCCCCTCGCTTTTTAGGGGCCCCGCAACATTAAATATTTTTAAACTCTTATTCAGTATCTTATTTATTTAAATTGTTTGGTAGCCAATTAAATTGAAATGAATTTTTGTCGCGGATGCGAACCCTCTAAGAAAAGTGGCAAGGATTATAGAGGAGTATATATAATTATTTTTCGGGGGGAGGGGGCCTGAACTCATTTTCGAAAATTTACTCCCACCCCCTTTATAAACATATTTTAAAATTATATGTTTTATTGCTTAATGAAAATTTTTAAAATGTAACTTATACAAATTTTGATTTTTCCACGAGCCACGTGGGAACATTTCGGGTGAGCCCGGGGTCTAAAACTGTTGTGTAATAAAATCATATATCGAAAATCTAATTAGCAAAGTGCCTAACTCCATTTTGTTTATTTTTCAGGAGAGCCAAAAAACATTTCATTGTCATTGTTAGAGCCAATGTTAAACACATTTCGTGCCCCAACTTTTCGAACTGAAAAATTAGAATTACGCTCTTACCCAGTTCAGGGCATAAGGAGAATGATATTTTTCAACAGAAAATACAAAAAATTGATTTTCGAAAAAAAGTGGAGTCAGACACTTTCCTACTGAGAGCGTCGATATGTAAAATTATTAGCTGACAGGCTCCGAAATTTCGACTGCCTAAGGGCCTCCATCTTGCTTAATCTGGCACTGTCTACCATTGTGCCCGGGCTTCCTTTACGGTTTAATGAAATATAGGCCTACTTCAATTTCTACCTAACTATCTAAAACCTAAGAGACCATTTCGAAAAAATTATTTTAAAATTTTTAGATAAATAAGCTTAAAAAACATCTGGCACATGTTCAAAAAAGATTGTGGCCTGTAACATACTGTTTAGAGGAGATTTAATTCCAAAAATTTGCACATTTAAATAAGAAGTTTCCAACCTTGTTCCTACCCATAACCTCGAGCTGTGCTTTCTTTACTAGTATTCAAATCTTGCCCAGATTTCGAAAAAAAAATGTATTGATAGATTCTCAATAGACTCCTGAAATACTATAGACATTATTTATATTTTCATCGACCCCCAAGGGTTCACTTGGTCTACGATGAAAATATTTGAGTTAAATTATTATAAAAAGGGGGAATGAGAAATGTAGAATTTATTTAAAATACACCTATTATGTATTTCGTTAACAATTCAACTGTTTTTACTGCTAATCGTGTTTTATTTTAATAAAATATATAACATTTTAATTAAATGAAAAAGTCAGAAAAACCTTTTTACATTATGATACATAATTATTCAAATCATGAAAGCGCTTAAGCAAAAAAATTACCTATAGGCCTATGTAACTAATAATTAGAGAGCGCAAAAAAAGTCTCTTATTTTGTTAACTGGTTAAAAGTAAAGGGCTCTTTCTGAAGATTTTAGTTAATGTGTAAAATTAAAAAAAAAATCAACTATATGACTAGTTAATGTCAATATTATCAAAATGGGAATTTAGGATAGTGATAAAAAAACGTCACGAAAATAAATTTTGTACTTTCTCTTATCTCAATATATGTTAATATATATAGAGAGAAAGTATTGGTTTCATATCAAAAATTCGATGTCGAGATTTTGATGGACATTCACGTTTTGAGGTCCCCTGAATCCAAAAAAGTGGTTTTCGCGACATGGTCTGTCTGTGTGTCTGTGAACAAAATATTTCAAGAACGGAAAAGGCTAGGAGGTTGAAATTTTATATTTAAGTTAGGCATCCCCCTGGGGCGTGACACGAAGCTTTTGAACAAAATTAGTCAAAGAGTACTAGTACTTTACTGATGTAATTTATCAGTTTTCTCAAAATTCGCTCCAACGATTTTTTTTTTAATTCATATATCAAGATGCTCTTCATGGGCGTAGCCAGGGGGAGGCAGGGAGGGGCCTTTGCCCCCCCCCCTGGCTTGCCCTAAAAATAAAAAAATAAAAAACAAATATATATATATTTCCCATTGGGAATTTTTTTTAACGCCGCAATCCACTACAATAATTTAATTTTTTTTTATTTAAATAAATAATTAATAATCTATGTATATATTAATTGCAAACTCCCCCCTCTCGCTCTAACGAGGGGTTGCCCCCCCCCCCTAACAAGATGTCTGGCTACGCCCATGATGCTCTTTAAAATGTATATTCTCATTTTGCCATTGAAATATTTTGAAGACCACTTTACTCTTGTACTCCATAGAAAAGATAGGAGAAATGGTTGCCATGGTAACAAAATATAAATATTCCATACTTATAAATTTTACATCTTGAATTCAAATGTACCGTACTGTCGGAGCCTAAATATATATCGACACAAAAAATCTGACAGTACACAACTTCCTCTTGCCGAAGGGTAAAAGAAAGTTGTGTGCCAGTCACACCGGATTTTTTCATATTCCTTCCTTCTCAATAGAAACTTTAAGACGTGAAAATAGTAAACAAAATTGACACGAGAGGCAGCACTTATTGACAGCGCCTTGTAGTTATGCAGAAAATTTTCAAAAAAGACCAAATGAATGCATAGTTTAAAGGGATTCATCAGACAACCAAAACTTCGGCTTTCCATAGGGGACGGATCTCTAATTTGACGAATTTTTTAATTTATGTAGAATAAAAAGAAAGCATTTATAGGCCTATCTTTTTCATTCTTTTACACCTCAAACCAACATTCTGTGAGATTGGTTGGTACTGTTTGGCGCCAATAAGTACATTATTTATATTTGGCTTATGATGCCTAAAAAAATCATATAAATAAGAAAATGGCCTTTAGCTTACTCTCGAACTTTGCCCAAGTGGCTTCCTCTTATTAATTTAATGAAATTCTCAAATTAATTATATAGCCATCAACAAAAACATAAAGGCGATTTTATTATAGCAAATTCTCCACTTAATTAAAGTAAATTTACAATATATTCATCAAGACTGATTTAAGGGGTCGAGACAAGTTTTTTTGTTTAAATATAAGAATATCTTAGGTTTGGTCACTCTCACTGGCTCTTGGACCCTTGAATACTAATTATTATTATGACTTGTAAAATGGTAAAAGTTCCTTAGTAAGTGTAAATAAAAATACTATGCCTTTTGGAATAGGGTTAAGATTACTAGTTCAATCAATGATTGACTATCATTTAAGTTAAAATTAGATAATTAACTTATATGAGAAGGGTGTAGACTGGGGGAACTGCCCCTCTTCTCCCCTACAAAGGTTAAAAAAATTTAAAAATCAATTCAAACTTTAAAAAATAAGTATCTGAAAATTAATCATTTTTAGGGATGGCATTTGGCCAACAGACAAAAATAAATAATTTTAAATTGCCAAAGCTAAAACAAAAATTAAAGAGAATTAATCAGACCATTGTAAAATTTCACATAAATCTTTTTATATAGATTTTTTTGACCTAAGCGATTTATGAAATTGGCACTTATTCTTGCCATTTGAAAAATCATTTTTTTTTTTTAACTAAAATTCGATCAAATTTTGTCCCCGTTTTTTTTTCTCTTGGGCTTTCTTTATGTACCCGTTTCAAAATTTTGTTTTAGATTTTTTTAGAGCCCAAGTGCACCTCGAGGCCCCTCCGTGTGGCGAGGCTCCTCCCGGTTGCAACCTCTTCTGGTAAAATATAAGTGAGCCTTAGAATGAAAAGGAAAAAACAGAATAGCTCTTCAATAAGACTCACTAAAAGAAAACTTAGAGTAAGTTTAAAGATGTAATATAAAGGGGATTTCAAGTTCGGGCAGAGGGGTATTTAAAAAAAAAATTCAAACAAAATTCGTGAGAAAAAAAAAACTATTCTGCGTCCTACCAGTTGGAGTAAAAATTTTGGATGGGCTTAAGATTAACAATTTGAATATATTATATCGATTTATGTAAACTTGGGTGATTGTTAAAATAATAAGTGATAAGCAGGATTCTAGCCAAGGGAATGTTTTATGTAAAAATCCGTTTAATTTAAATAATTAATTTAAATATTTTGAAAAAACGAAAATATTTTTTCCTTTACTGACAGTCCTACCTTATCACTTAACTAGACTTGATTCTTTACTTACTAAATTGGAATTTTTTAAATAAGCTATATTTTTTTGTAAGAAGAGACTTGGGTAAAGACAATTACATTTTTTGCAATTTAATTATCATAAATTAGAATTTTTTTCTTAATTTAGTTAATTTATTTTACTAATATCGAATATGTTTTTTTACAGATCCTGTTTTCTACGGGCACGAGGGAGGTGAAGGCCTCAATTGAGTTCCATTTGGGGCCTTCGCTGGCCGAAGCATCCGAACCAGCCCAAGGGCCCTTGTAAATAATCTCCACATAAATGTATAATGTATTTTGGACAAATATTACATATTTTTTATTCCTAAATGTGAGACATGATGAACGGTACGACAATTCTAGACCATTAATCACCGATTTATTTTATTTTTTTATTATTTTATAATGAATATATATTTAAAATAATATTGTGGGTGGCCCAACATGGAGTCACCAAACGCCATCCCAGTGAAGTATCAATCTCGGTTTCTACCAAAGATCATCCTAATAAGTGTTTTTTTTTAATTGTAAATTCGGATATTTAATATCAATCTCGAAAGAAAAACTAGTCCAAGATTAAAAAAAAAAAAGATAGAATATGATTTATTTTAAATGTGTATATTAAAGCAAACAAGTGATGTAAAAAAAAAAAAATGGATGAATGATAATGTATGAAAAAAAATTTCTCAATTATTTCACTTCTATATGGGTCGAGGGAAGAGGTGATATTTGAAAATTTGATTATATGCGCGAAAATGTAAATAAATCTTCTAAATATATATATTGTTATTATATATAGATCTAATAATTTATTTTTATTATAAAAAAAAGCATTTCACTCTTAATTTAATTGAAGTTAAAATGAGGGTAAATCGAATTAAGGTGCGGGTCTCGAAAAGCCGTTAGAAGACGATTCACTACCGAGTTACTCTAGGCGGCAACAGATGGCGTTAGTTTTTCCCAGAGGGATGCAAGGGATATATTCCATTTCATTTTAAAGATTCCAGCTAATTAATTAATGGTAAAAAATTAATTATTTTTTAACACAATGATTACTAATTTAATTATCTAAAAAATATAGAGCGAATTTTTTTTAAATATCTTTTCTTTAATGCGATTAATCTAAAAAAAAATTTTATTTTTTCGAAAATCAAAAAAAGGGCTTCTCTAAGTTATAGATATTTTAAATAGCTTTAATTAAATTAATTTGAGGTCGACAGCTTCAAAATTGTGACCGCTAGAATCTCCCAAAATTAGCACCTCGAGACGCGCACCTTAAAATCAAAAATTGAAATATTATTTTTCAATTTTTAAGAATAAATTTAAAATAAATTCTTCTTCTGAGGCCTAATGATAATAAAACCGTAAAACCGGGGTCACGAATAAAACCAAAATTTAAATAAATAGCCCTATAAGCAAATTGTTTTAATTCATGGCATTGGTCACATTAGTAGGTCACTATTGTTCTCTTCATTTAAGAATCTCTTTCCCTCTACGCCTCTTGTTAATAAATAATAAAGTCAAAGCAATTATTATATATTGTATGATATGTAATTTATTCTTTATTTATATATATATATAGTTAATAAAGCAATGGGACGATAGTTGGAAAAGGAATTCATTTTTTCTCCAAATAGAGAAAGAAAGAGAATTTTGAGTTTTTTTTTCTAAGTTTATTTAATGCAAGATTAATTATTGAATCTTGAAGTAGTGAAATAATTGAGAAATTTATTTATTATTTTGTTTTGGATAAAAAACAAAGCGGATTTATATAATAATGTCTGTCCATCCTATTTATGACAAAAAATTTTTATTTTTAGAACCTAAGATTTTATAATATTAATTATTTTTTATTTAATTAAAAAAAAATAATTCTTTTAATCTATATTTTTATATAAAAAAATATTATAATAATAAAAGTAAAAACAGCTTGTTTAAAAAAAAAAAAAAGAATTTTACAAAATTTTAAAAGATTTTGTATTTATTATTTTTCAAGCACTAATTGAATTAAAATTAATTTTATTTTAAATGAGCGTAAAAAAAAAAATTATTTTCTTATTTAGGATTTTCTTAGGAAGCCGAGTTTAAATTATTATTCTTGAAAAATGAATAAATAAAAATCCTAAATTTTTTCAACTCATTTGAATATTTTTGAAACAAGAACTCGTGAGAAAACTAAAAAAGAAAAACAATTGTTCGTTTAAAATTCAACCCCCGTGAGAGTTCTTTGAGGATCATACGGCGAGTATTTTCAACCAAAAAATCTTCACTCTTATATTCGCCTCTGATACCCGCAACAATTTCCAACTTCCATTGGAAGACTATACTTCTCTGACTTCATTTCTATCTTTCAATTTACTGAGGTTGAGAGAACTGACGCAAATTAATACAATCATCAAAAATTTTATGAGTTAGGGTTCGCCCACATATTACGTAACGCCTTTTTTGACGATTTTCTAGCCCCCCCCCCCCACCCATGTCATAGACACCTTCAAACAAACCTCCCTACAAATATTATGATACAACATAGAACTACCCCCCCCCCCCCAAATAAAATTTCTTATACAAAATTCATATCATTCTACCTATTTAGTAAATTTTCCCTCGTGACTCAAATAATCACTCCATTTTTTCCTGTTGTTAAAATCATTCGACCTTTTTTTTTTTTTCAAAAAATTTGAATTGTTATTTCACACTTAGAGAAACACCCGGGTCCCCCATGTCACAATAACGTTTTGCCCAGACCCCTACCCCCCAACGCGTTATGTAATATATGGACGACCCCTTACTTCAAAAAATTTCTTATAATTCAATGATAATTATTTTTTATTTTATTTAACTTTGGAATTAAAAGTCTTCCATTCAAATGTGTTTGAATCTGAAAATATTTTAAATGTTTGTAAATAAATTAGTATGGAGGGCTTGTTTCAAAAATATACTCCTAAATTAAAAAGTCCTATCCCCGCTCATGGAATTCGTATACGATCTCAATGTACAAAAGGTGATTCATTCAATTAGTGGTTCCAGCAAAGCAAGTATACCAGAGGCTGCCCTTCGGGGTGGCTCCCCACTTGTGATTCTCTTTATAAAGCCTTAATGCATCTGTTGGAGCGATTTGATATTGTACACAATGAATATATTGTATAAGATATATTATATACACCCATTCAAACCCATCATTTAAGACAATCCATTCGGAAAAAAAATATCAAACTGGTCGTTCGTCCATTACCTATTTTTTTGACAATCCTATTTCTTTTTTTTTAAGTTGAGTGAAAAAAATAAGACAACATTAACTTCTTCTGTGAAGATGTTAAGTTGCTTTTGGCATCTCTTTTTAAAAGTCATCGAATTATTATAATTATTGTTAATCAATCTGTAAATATAGGATGTTCTCAAATATATATGTTATAAACTTGATAGATATTATTTATTTAATCATCAATCGTTGTTTACTATTATAATTTTAAATATACGTATGTTGCGTCATGTGAATTTTGAGTCGCTCTTTATGGTTTCAACAATACAAATAGGCAGAGGCGCCGGAACGAATTTGAATCAGGAGGGGGCAAAAAAATTTTTTTTAGAAAATTAAAATAATTTAATATGTTTAAATAGTATAAAACAAAAACAAATCTACTATAAAGCTTTAAAAATTTTAAATAAAATCACAATTTTAATAAAATTAAAATTTTAAAAAATTTGATAGAGATTTTATCAAAAATTTTTGGAAAAAATTTGGAAAAAAATGAATTTCTTACTCTTTTAATTTAGAAGATTTTATTTTCCAAAAGTAAAAATATATCATTTTTAAAAATAAATGAAATAAAAAAGAAATTTTGCCCCCCCTCTGCCCCCCCTGTAGGATGTCGGGAGGGGGGGCAATGTACCCTTGCCCCCCCCCCAGTTCCGGCGCCTATGCAAATAGGTACGGTGGACTTTCAGAAATAAAATATTTATAACCAATATTTTAACAAAACAATTATTTTGATTGTATTTATTTTTCTCTCGACATATTTAGAGGCGGATCAAGAAAATTTAGCGACCCTGATTTATTTCTGAAAAGTTCATTCCCTGTAAATAAGAATTTTCCAATTGGGCTGATCTCTGATCGTGAATTAAATTTTTGCTTGGATTTTTGTAACAGATTAATTCAGCTGTTCATAAAATTTCATATTTTTACCCTGATTAATTTTAAAAATTAATTAATTTCAACTAAGTAAAAATAAATAAACACTAAATAAATGAGAACACTGATGAAGTCAATCTGAGCAAGAGGCTAAATTAATTGAAGGTTTTGAGGAAATATATTCCTAATACCTTCAGATTGGGATAATTGTAATTTAAGTTTTGAAAATCCTCATAAATTATAAAAATGACATTAATCTAAAAATAATTGTTAAGTAATATTATCCATCATTACACTTGCCATCTTGAAATTGCATAAAATAAAAAAAATAAAAAAAATTTTTAAGAGCAGACTGACTTCTGACAAATAAGAAAGACGATTTGCAAAACAAAATTGACATTTTCTGAGTCATAGAGAATAGGCATCATATCTATAAAACATTTTTTTGTGACATAGAGCTATATTCTCCTATTCCTTCAATTGATCTTATAATTTTCCAGGGGGAATCCGAACACGACTCTTCCCTTAATATTTTCCCTATAAATTAAATAAATTAAAATAATGAAAAATTTCAATTTTTCTCCATAGTTCATTGGTCAAATAGGTACAAATCTCAGAACGTTTAGAGATTGAGGAAATCACCTTTTTTTACTATAAACTAGCCGGGGGGATTTGCCCCCATGTCCTAAAGAACAGTAAATTGTTGACATTTTAAATAAAGCATATTATTATTCATTTGCTTTTTATCTGACTTCCTTATATTTTTCATCAGCGTCACACGCTCAGCCACCAATTCTTCTTTTATGTTGTTTATGTTAAATATGGTATAATTGGAATGATTAATTTTTTTTAACCAATTAAAGCTATTTAAACATTTAATGGAAATTATTTATTTTTTTTAAAGAAAACCCATTATCAAATTAAATACTTTTAAATTATATTGATCAAAAATTGCATTCATTTGACAGGCATTTGAATAATTGTAAAATAATTTCTAGATCAATGATAGGCATTTAATTTATTGAGTATTCCTTACCTGTTATATTAATGAGTAGCTTTCCCCTTTTCAATATTAAATAAATGAAACTGACAAATAAAACTTGCACAGGCCTATTAAACAATTGCACATATTAAACAATTAAATTTCACTAACAAGTATTTTTTAATTTGCATTGTGAAGTTAGCAACTCACTAATTGTTGCTTTCTTAAGCCTAGTAGACACCTAGCGGCAAAGTCGCGCGACTTTGTGTCCAGAACAATCATGTTGCGCGACTTTTGTTTCTTGGTGTAATAGGCTTTATATTAACGTTTGGTAATCTATTTGGAGGAAAATTTGAAAAAGTATAATTTTTTAGATATTTTTCCAAATTGTTGGAGTTTAGGCTTTCACAGTTGTTATCATTAATAAAAGAATTTAATTTTCAATTAATTTAATATCCATCCAAAATTTCTGTATATATTTTTTATTGATGATTCTATAATCTTTTTTGCATGACAATCATAATTATAAATTAAAAAATTTAATAAATATAGCTTTATTTCCTTTCTTACTTAATTACTTTTACGTATATCAAAGAAATGTTTTTCCATTCTTATTTCATTTAAGAAACCACAAAATGTGACTCAAAATATTTATTTTTTTAAATTTTTAATCTTTATTAAAAAAAGTGATCTTTTTTCTTGAAGATCTCAATTTATTTTCATTTTGAATTAACTCCTGATCAGTGATGCTCTATGTGTAGAAGAGCGAAAAAGTTTTCGAGTCCCTCCCCCTTTCCTCGATTCCCAGTGCATTAATGACTTTTTTTTGACTTTTACTTAAAAGAAAATTATGGAGGTCTGGACAGATTTGCCATTTTTGCATCGCAGATCTTCCTAAAAACATGAATGTGTAATATACTATATAAATAAATTTGGAAACGTTCTATATAATTTAGTATATATCTTATATATGTATATAGTATAATTCATTTAATGTAAAACCAATAAATATTGTTGTTTAATCTAACGATATTAATGACTACGATTTTTTAACAGAGTCCATTTCAATGTAAAAATGAAATAAATAAAAACAGTTATATAATCTCTTGTCGTTATTTTCACGGTTGGATATCACCTTCCAAACGGGTGTTATCCGGTGTGGCCCCCGAGGTACGCCACTGAATAGAGGCAAATAAATATATAAATTTAGTTTATTTCAAATATTTCGGATGCATTATCAGCTATCCTTCAACAGTGTTTAACTCCTAATATAGGTCAGACATGTTATTGAGTTTATATCTTCACTCCAAGAAAACAAACTCGTATCAACCCGGGTAGGCCTATTGAATTGGTTACCCATCATTTGAACTAAATAAGGATGGGGTCGAAATGGTCGCAGGTGTGGAAAGATCTTAAAGCAAATAAAAAAAAATCTAGTGTGAGTGGCGCACAGTACACAACTTTCTCTTACCGAAGGGTAAGAAAAAGTTGTGTACGGTGCTTTCACACCAGATTTTTTGTGTCGAGATATATTTAGTTTCCCATAGCAAATTAGTTTCAAACTTGACCACTTCCAGTTCATAAGTAAAAAGTATTTAAGTCAATTGATACAAAATTTCCATAGGCACTGGGTATTTTAAATGTTGACTATGATTATTTTTCAAAATTTTAAACTCATATCTGGTTTTTCACACAAATTTTTCGAACCAAAGTTTAAACTCCATCCTACGGACAGCGCTGATGTTTGTATATCCCTATATATGTATATGTGTTTGGGAGAGTTCGGGGGCCCGGTCCCCCTCGGCCCCCCCTTATATACGCCCCTGCTTCCAGTTCATAAGTAAAAAGTATTTAAGTCAATTGATACAAAATTTCCATAGGCACTGGGTATTTTAAATGTTGACTATGATTATTTTTCAAAATTTTAATCTCATATCTGGATATTTTATATACAATAGAGAATCCTACATAAATACAACATTTCATAAGAATTGGAAAATTTTTTTTTAAATGTGTAAAATGTTTCAAAGGGCAAGTCCTTGTGAATCGAAATTTACATGCAAATCCCCATAGGGATTTAACATTGGCTTTGGAAGGAAGAGCCGGAAATTGAATTTGAAAAATCTGAAATACTACACCATTTTTTATTTTATAAAATAAAGTGTACTTAAACAATCCAAAAAATTTTACTGATATACATTTTAAAGAGCATCTAAAAAATATTTTTGAATTTTAATCGAAATGGGCGAATTTTGAGAAAATCGAAAAAAAGCTGAAAAGGTACATCAGTAAAGTACTAGTACCTTTTGGCCGATTTTGTTTAAATGCTTATTTTCATCCCTTGAGGGGATGCCTAACTCAAATATAAAATTTCAACCTCTTAGCTCATTTTCTTCATGCTTAAAAAAATCCAGACACACAAACAGACCAATTTGCGGGACCCACTTTTTTTGGACTCAGGGGACCTCAAAACATGTATTTCCATCAAAATCTCGACATCGAAATTTTGACATGATCGCAATACTTTCTATATATTTCATATATAGAGTACGTGAAAGTAAAAAGTGAGTTAGCCGCTGGTGAAGGCTTTTAATGCACCTGAATATTTTTTTAATTAAGGTCTTTTTCGGCATCTAAGGCCATTAGACCCAGTCTCTAATTATTTAAATTGGATTGGTAGCCAATCTGATTGAAATAAATTATAACATGAGACCGGATGAGAACACCGCGACGCTTTGTACAATGGCTAACCACTACACCAAAGCGCGAGGGCACATTTGAATTATATGAAATAATAATAAAAAAAATATTTTTATACAGTCTATTTATTTTACTTTTATTTAATTTATTAAGCCAATGCTTTCGGATAATTGGTGGAATGTGATGATATCCGGCCGGCTGGTTCTCTTGGACTGACTAAATAGTTAAGTATAACATTCTTTACTTATAGTATTTTAATTGGAGGAAATGAAAATAGATATAAAAAACCACAATGGAGAAAAGGATAGCAAAAACCTGAAATTTCAGTCTAAAATTTTTTATACGAGATTTGAAGCACCGTTTCGGTAAAAAAATATTATTATTATGGTGTTTATTCATTATTGCCATATAAAACTTCATAAACATCTCTGTACCAATCTGTTTGCGTAGCTTTTTCACAAAGAAGTCTCAACATATTATTCAAAACTCTGCTATCAACCATTTCTGGTGCAGTTTCTAAGATGATCACAGAAGGCGGTGGTGGGGGCGGAGAAATATCTTCTATTTTAAAAGATGATGTTATAGTTTCTTCATATTGGTATTGATTATCCACTGAGATGATATCAGACGTCGAAGAGGTCACATATGTGGATAGAGTATCATCCACTAGAGTGTTTTCAGATAAAGGGGTAAATAAAGGCAAAATCCGAACTTCTCCTGTTTCTTTTTCCAGTAGTTTTTCGAAAATACGAATGTCATTAGTAGATTTAAATTGTGGACTTGGCTCGAACAATCCTTTGATCTCTGTACTACTGCTTGAAAGTTCTTCTTCAAGTGCCTGAAAAAATATAAAAATGTTTTTTATAGTTTATATACATGATTAAGAATCGTTCAAATAATTAACTTTAAATAATTTATAAAAATCAATATTCATAATTTCTGTACACAGACTACAATATACCTGAAGACTTAGTAAAAGGTATACAATTGAAATTGAAATGTTTTAGGAAATAATATTATGCATATCAGGGCTGTATTTCTAAATAGGCTTTTTAGCCCATTTAGACAAATTTATTGGCGGCATATTGGCAATTTTCAAAAGTTAAAATGAAGTAATTCAGATGTTAAAAATATTTTCCGTACGAATTTAAGAATACATAGATGTACCATCAAGAGTCCAGATTGTGACATTGCTTTTTTTTTATAGGAAGAGGGGAAAAGCCTTCGAATTAAAGGCATAAAAACTCTCGAGTCCTAAATCATTCCCCGTCGCCATCGCCCTACCTAATTTTGTTTTGTTTCATCATTTTATAGGCCTAAACATTTAATTTTTTTTTCTTGCTTCTAGGGGGGGAGGCGGCAGGGGGGCCCCTCGCCTTATTTTTTTAAATAATTAAAAAAATTCTATATATATACCTTTTCCCGTTTGGCTTTTCTTCCTGGACAATGAATCAAATCTGATTCATATTCTTGTTCACTACTATTGAAAGTTAGATCTGAATCAAGAATCGTTTCTTCCCTGATCTCATTACAAGAGGAAAAGTCAGGAAATGTGTTCAGATCTAGGAACCAATCCACCTGAGTATATTTATGACATTTATTTTCATATGCTATTTCCTAAAAATAAAAATAATTATGCTGAAAACGCTTAAGTCTCTTTAAAATTAACGAAAGTGATAGAAACTTTTTTTGGATTAATAATTGCTTCGACATATAGTACCTCAAACTCCAAATTAAATTGAAATTTTCGTATTTTTGAAGACTTAGACTTTTTTAATTCCCCTTCTTCAGGTGGAATCCTGAATCGTGGTAAAATAGGTCTCGATTGTCTTTCCGGGGTCATATACACTTGATAAGTGGACGCCCATGGTGAAGGTTGAAAATTTCTTATCGCTTTGCGAACTTGTTTGGGCGATTCAAATTTAGTAAAATGAGGACAAGTCGAAAATCCACTTTCTTTAATGTCCAAATTAAGTTCTTCTGCGGTTTCTTTCCCTTCAATTGATGAAATCTGAGATTAAGGAGTTTGATAGTGAGACCAATCGACATTTTTTTATATTAGGCCTAATATTAATTATAATTTAAGAAATAAATTTTCTGTGATATATTTTTAAAAATTTCATTTTAAATTAGAAATTTACTTACTGCAGTTGAGGTTTTGTTTTCATGTGAAAGTAAAACAAATTGACTTAAATATGGATTATTCTTAGAGCAAATAAATTTTTTCGAACATCCTGTAAAAGAAAAACAATTAAATTCATTTAAATTGGCTATTTTAAGATAAAAAAAAATTATTAGCGAGATGAGTTTGTATTTGATTGGCCATATTTGGACTCGAAGTTGGACTTTCTCAGTTGCGTCATTTCAACTATTTCTTGGGAGGGGCAAATTTTTTTCTTGGGGGGGGGGGGGGTAAACATTTTTTTTTCTTAAAATTTACTTACAAATATGTACTCAAATTGACTCGCTTATTATAATAGTGAAATTAAACTTAAGGTTCTGTTTTGAGAGGGATATTTTATTTCTGCCAGGAAAGTCCTGGTTTGAGCTCAAGGGAAGTTTAAAGGGAAGGGGAGGGGGGGGGAGGAAGGAATATGACCAAATACAAATTCAAAATTCATCTCAGAAAATATTTATCTAAAGAGATTTATTTTCTTCTATGATACTTAGCCATCTTTAAAGAAAAATTTAAATTTTAAAGTGCTTTTTGATTGTGGTATAGGATGAATTGCTATTTTTTTTTTTTTTTTATCATATCAGCGTTTTCCAAACTTTTTTGACCGCGGCCCGGTACCAAGTTTTAAAATTTTTCAAGACCCAAAAAAAGAACATTTATTTACAAAAAAAAAATCAAGTTACTTGTTTGTTTATTTCATACTCAAAAATTGCAAAATTATTAAATTATATATGAAAAATATAAGTAAATAGTATATAATTATTAAAATAAGTATAAAAAAAAATCAAGTTACTTTTTTGCTTATTTCATACTCAAAAATTGCAAAATTATTATTATATTAAATTATATATGAAAAATATAAGTAAATAGTATATAATTATTAAAATAAGTAAAAAAATTTTCTTTCGCGATACAACAAAATTTTTCTACCAACCGGTACCGGGTCTCGACCCACACTTTAGGAAACGCTGTTATAATGAATTCATTTAAATAAAAAAAAAATTTTAATACTTCAATACCCGTTAAAATGTCTCTATTTTGATTATATTTGGCAAAAAGGTTGAATCCTTTATCTGGGATAGGTTTTTTCAAAGTGGAACAAATATTTAGAATTTCCTTTCGAAAATCAAGACTACATGGTATACATTGGTTATTTACTTTTTTCATTTTTTATTATTTAGGATATTCTAAAAAAAATTGGTTATGTATGCTCTTTTAAATGAAAAAAAATATTTTGGCTTCATTCTAAATTTTTATTAAAACAAAATGACCCGCCAACTTAATAATAAGTGAAACATGAATTTTGTAGGCCATGAAATTAAAGTGTAATATATAAAATATATAAAGTCAAAATGGTATAGTTATTATGTATTCATATTACTGAATTACAATTGAAATAATAATGTAAGAACTAATTTAAAATTATCGTTCTAAAGAGAGGCAATAAATCAGAGTTATTTTAAAGAAAGCGAAAATATCTCGATGTAAATGAATTTGGCACAGCAATTTTATATAAAATTTATATATTTTATTTTTTAGGAGCATTTCGAATAATTTTGAGCTAGAGTATAAAATTAGTTTGGGAAATAGAAAAAAATTTAAACTACTAATGATAATTAAATGAATTGATTATAAATTATCAAATTTAAAAAAATATTATTTTACAAAAAAAAAATTAACACCATTTTCGTTGAATTTTTTATGTGCAACAAAAGCTTTTAATTCAGTATCATAGAATATTACCCAGCCAGAAATTGCAACCCATTATTATATTATTGGCTAATAACTCTATTCTATGATATATCTATAAGAAATATTTGTATGTACAAAAAATTCATAAGAAAAATAGTGAAATCATTTTGGACAAAGAAAATATTTCCCTTTGTAAAATTTTTTTTTTAGCATTATTAGAAATAAATTATCGATTTATATATCTTATATAAACTTAATTTTTAGTTCCCAAAATTTCTAGCTGATTTGCATATTTATTAATCTTAGGCTCCTACTTAATTTTTAAGATACTTTCCAAAACAGCTCTGATTGTAAAAGTAACTAAAATTATTTTAAATGATAATTTAATTCTTAATATATAAAATAATTGTTTAACATTTAATGTAGACTACTATTATAAAATATTAAAATTCAGGTAAGAATCACATTTTGGGCCGAATATATTTTTTTTTTAAACAGATTTTATAAAATTATCATATAAATTTTATATTTGTATAAATTTTTTAAAACTTTTTTAAGGTAAAATAAATTGATTTTAATTTAAGTTTACAACTTAATTTTAAAGCAAAGCAATGTGATAAGAAGAAGAGTGTTTTTGTTGTTTCAGCTATTTATGTCGGGAATGTTTTTAATATCTTTTTTTTTCACTTTTTTTTATTTTTTATTTATTTATTCATATTTTTTTTTTTTTTTTTTTGAAATAATTAACTATTAAATTCTACCTAAATAAAAATAACGATCTTATCACAGTTAGTTTTGAAAATTTCAACATCGTGTTTCGGAAAAAAATAAATAAAATAAAATTCCTCCGAAACAATAAAAAAAAATTAATTAAAAAAAAAAATTAAGGATTTGTAAATTTGGGAAAAATGGATTATTAAAATACAACCGAGAGTTGAATAAACTAAATTTAACATAATATTACGATAACAAATTAAATTCTTAAGTACATAAATATATTTTTTTTAAAACAAAAAAAAAATAAAAAATGTTTCATGCAAATCCTAGAGGAACTTAAATCAGAATGCATCTATAACATAGATTTATAAATTAAAGTCTTAAGCACGCCCATTTTTTTTTTATTTAAGTTTGTTCCAACAAATTCATGAATCAATATGCATATACCATCAGACGCATGCGCATTTAGAAATACTAATAGCATGTGAAAAATATCACTATTTCTTTATTGCGCATGCCTAGGATAATATGCAAGTAGATTTATGTACAGTAAGAGCCACAATTAAGTCCCTACCTGGGAGCTAGAGGCCTTGAGTATATGGTATTTAGTGAAATAATTTTAATGACCGAGAAGGTAAAATAAAATCATCTGTACCAGATTTCTGATAACTAAAGGGCAAAATAAAATCATCTGTACCAGTAAGGGTAAAACCAAATCATCTGTACTGGATTCCTGGTACCGAAAGGGTAAAATAAAATCATCTTTACTAGAAAAGATAAAACAAAATCATCTGTACCAGATTTCTGGTACCGAAAAGGTAAAATAAAATCATATGTATCAGAAAGGGTAAAATAAAATCATCTGTACCAGATTTCTGGTACCGAAAAGGTAAAATAAAATTATCTATACCAGAATTCTGGTACATATGATTTATTTTACCTTTTCGGTCATTAAAATTATTTCCTATTTATCATATACTCAAGGCTCTAGCTTCCAGGTGGGGACTCAATTCTGGCAATTACTGTACTTGTTGGAATAAATTTTTCATTTCATAATCCAAATTTTAACCAAAATAAAAAAATTTCGGCGTTTAAACATAAAGGTAATATAATAATAATAATAATAATAATAATAATAATAATAATCTCTACTTATATTAATCAAAATAACAAAAGTTATGAATGTTATATACAGGAAAATATTGACACCCTGTATGAAAATAAAGTTATCGGAAGAGAAAATAAAGACTATAGTTTCCGATTAAAAAAAAAAAAAAAAAAAAAAAAAAGAAAAAGAAAATAATGGAAATAAAGAAGAAAGAAAATGTAAATTTCTTTTTATACATAAGACTTCTGGAAACCTTTGAGGGATTTTTTAACTACCATGCTTTACACCACCGCAACAAACATGCAAATTACTCATCCATGCAACAACTTTTTTTTTTTAGTTTCAAACATGCAAAACACTCTCATTTGATTAGTTTAGCCATTCATACCAATAAAAGCACTCATACTAAGAATTACCCATGCATACAAAACATCACATTAATCAGCCACGCTTTTAAACGTGCATGCAAAATATATCCGATCAAATTTTGTATTTATTTTTCATTTATTGAAAAAATAAAGCATAACTAGTCGTTATAAAAAAAAAGGAAGAAATTTTTGCCATCAAGAACTGTACAAAATAAATATTCTTCAATTATTTAAAATCGACTAGTAAATTATCTAAGTTAATTTGACATAGTTTAGTATTATAAACCATGCAAATATATATATTTTTATATTATATATATAATATATATAACATTTTTTTTTATCTTTTTTAAATAAAATAATATAAATATATTTAATATATAAACATGCAAAGAAGACCGAATCTTATAGGTCGTTTGGAGAAATTTTCTAAAATTAAAAGTAAATTCTTTTTCGGTGTAATAAAATAAAGAATTCAAAAAATTACCAATAGCTAATAAAACTTATATTTTAACAGTCTGTTCCAAATAAGAATATGAACACTTCTCGTACCGTCAAATGCGAATCTCTCTCAGCTCAAGCGTCTGGGTGTACGAGAATTTCATTTCATTTTTTTTTTGTTGGAACAAAATAAATTTCTCAATATTAAGTATCACAAAAATAATAAATTTTTATTTAAATAGTAGGCACCGTATTTTTTTTTTTTTTTTTTTAGAATTTCTCCAAAATTAAACAATAATAATAATTATTATAATTATAAAATAATGCCTAGATTTTAATTAATAAGCATAATCTACTTGAACACTCTGAGCATTATCCAGCTAATGATTGACTCGCTTTTAAGTGCTTTTAGAGTGTTGTTTTCTTTTATTTATTCTTTATATTTATAAAAATGACCCGATATTTGGCCATTTGATGGTCACTAATATTTAAGAGGGATCCAAAGCTCTGATGATTCATTTATTGAGCTTTTTATAAATATATCATGCAAAAATCCAAAGAAGATTTTTAACAACTAAAAAAGTCCTTCTCTGGATTGGACATGCTTTTTTTTTCATCAAGGCACTTTAATGACACCTTGGTTTAGCCTAGGATACCATCACAAACAATGGGAAGGGGACGTTAGGAATCAGAAGTCTTAGAGTTTCATGCTTTTTAACTTTAACTAGACATTTAGCAAACATACAAGTGTTGCGTTGTGTTCATATATTATTATTTTATTAAAACTTCTATTATCCTTAAACGTCTTTTATTTAAAAAAAAGTGTCTATAATCTGCTTTCACAATTCACCCCCTCATATATAACATCTCAATTTTTTTTGACTAGTTTATAAATGAACAAATTTAAATAACAACCAACCCCAATGCCTCAATTTTTCAAGAGTAAAAAATGTGCAACGATAACAAGATGCGAATGCGAATTAATTATTATGATAATAATCTAATTTCGAATTACAATCGCTTCCGAGTTGCTTGACCAATGCCCATTAAAATCGCGAGCCCTTTCTATAATACGTATATAATATATATAAATGAATTTAATAAAAGTGACATATTATAAATACATAATAATTATTTGCAGTATTTTATTTTTAAAAATTCAACCCCTTTTAATTATAGTAACAAATATTTTTTGACTACCTATAATCAATTTACATAAATAATTTAAAATAATATAATTTTGAAATGGATAGCTGATGATATTAAAATATAAGTTTGCACGGAAGCCTTCCCAGGAACAGTAGCTAGGTACAATAAAAAAACCTTTATATTTTGTTGCCGACGTTTCGAGAACTAGTTGCACTCATCTTCAGGGTCTATGCTAACAAGTTTCATTTCAGTAATTAATTATTTTACAATATACATTAATACAAAACAAAATAAAACATGAACCTTCTTAATGATTACTTACACGTAAAATTGTCAAAAATAAATACAGGTGGTGGGGTTCTTCAGTTCTTTGTATGTCGGTCTCTTCCTTCCTCTTTTCAACAGGCGTCAGACAGTGCGATGGGCTGGCCTTCCGGTCGCAAAAACGCGTGATAGGGTTAGAGGGTAAAAGCAGAGTCCGCCGACCCCGCATCGCGGAAATAAGGCAGGGACAGAAGAAGAAGGTGTGGTACTGCATGTTATTATCATGCTTAAACATGTTTGTATGATACAAAATAATACAAACATGTTTAAACATAATAACATGCAGTACCACACCACTTGTACTTATTTTTGACAATTTTGCTTGTAAATAATCATTAAGAAGTTTCATGCTATATTTTGTTTTGTATTAACGTATATTGTAAAATAATTAAATACTGAAATAAACCCTGAAGATGAGTGCGACCAGCTCTCGAAATGTCAGCAACAAAATATAAAGGTTTTTTATTGTACTTAGCTACTCTCAGTGAAACTTCCGGTATCCAGGTCAACTGAATTAATAAACGATTATATGCTTAAATAATAAATTTGATAAACCAATATATTATTTAGTGGGTTATATTAACGTTGGATAATAGAAGTTTTCCTTCATAGAAAAGGCTCTATCACTTTTTCAAACACAACTTTAGATTGTATGTTATATAATTCGTTTGCAGCATTTCAGCTGACACGCGTTTAATATACTTAGGGGCGTTTAGAAACAAATAAATTGTCGTTTGTTAACAAAGAATGCAAGAATTATAGCAGACTATAGTGACATTACTAGAGCAATGAGTGTGACACCAACGACAAGAGACAACTGTACCAATTGCTTCGCTTAGATTACTTATTTAACTTACTCTGCTAAGATTCCCTTTTGAAAGTATTAATTATCTAATAAAATTATATTTCAAGTGATAATCTTAATATTAGAGACCTAAATAGCGGTGTCTTAAATCTAAACTTAAAATATATATCGATTGTTTTCCTTTAATTTCTTTTTTTTTTAACTAGAACATAAATAACTCAAAAATAAATAATATAAATTAGAATTTCAATTGAAAATAAAAGAGGTAAATTCTATATAAAAAAAATTATAACAGAAGAAAATTAGCCCTCGTAATGATTTGTTTATCTTCTTTAATTTAATTATTATTTGAATAAAGCATTTCTAATCCCCTTTGACATATCGATTTGAATTATTAGAATATATCTATGTTGTGCAACAGAATGTTTTGGTAACAACACTATATATTATTTGAGAGTATCCCTTCCCATGGCCCTCCCTCCCTGGCCAGCCCTTGCAACATTACAGAGCTTGGCTGTGTCAAGTGGTTTCACCCACCCACCCCGATCCCGCGATGAAGGTCTCGAAAGCCCGACCTGAAAAAATCAAGAAACATACCAACCACTAATTAACAACTTAACAATTATTTATTTTCCTATTCTATATTAATTTTTTTTATTTTTTTAGAAATTTATAACGAAATGATTAAAAAAAAAAAACAAATTGAAATAATTATTGATAAGAAGAGAAATAAAGAATTACGGATTAACTAAATATAGAATCAATAAAAAATGTCAATAATTAAAAAAATTTTTTAATATTTACCTGGTGATGAATTCAAACCCCATACATTGATGCTAACCGTTCCTTAAGTTGTGCGGGAAATTGGTCCGAGAATCGTTTCCAATTCTCTTCGCCGACTTGATTTTTAAATCCGTGTAAAATCTAAAAAAAAAAAAAAAAAAAAAAAAAAATTTTAAAGATCTGCAGAGAGTAAAATCATTATTAATATAAAATATTTTTTTCAATTTTCTCAAGTGTGATTACAAGAAAACAAAAAATTAAGAATTTGGGTTTAAATTATAATTATTTAATTTCTATTGTTATATTTTTTGTGAGAAGTAAGCTAGCTCTTAAGATGGTCCGTCTTGTAGGAGAGAAGAGAACTCTAAGCAAGATCTTTGTAAGTAGTAGTGGCCTTGAGGAACCATGCTAAGACCACAAGCCGGAAGACATCAATATTGAAAATTTTCCTGAATAATATTTATTTGTTAATTTGATAATAATTGATAATATTTATATGTTAGTCTAATTAATAGTCCTCCCAAAATAGTCCCCAAATAAAATAAATACTTAAAAAAGATATGAGGGATAATGTTCAATGGTAAAAAAAGCCTGTAATTACTGTAGTAGCCTGTAATGTAAAAGAAGCCTGTATTTACTGTTTCTAGAAGTCCGGATTTGGGAAAAGTCAGAATTTTACTAATGTGAACCGGAACATGGCCAAATTGGGAAATTTTGAATCTTGAAAAGTTCAGGATATAATATAACTAACCACATATATTTACATATCTTAAAAGAATGGCAGGACGTAGCAGCCAGGAAGGAGCGTCTCCAAAACAATAAAACTCCCAGATATTCGAGACGTTTCGCAGGAGTTGTCATATGTAAATTTGTATAACGTCATTAACAAGTCCAAAGCAACATATGCTTAAATATAGTTATACAAATTTACATATGACAACTCCTGATTGCCTGATGATGGTCAAATAAATTTAGACCGAAACGTCGCGAATATCTGAGAGTTTTATTGTTTTGGAGACGCTCCTTCCTGGCTGCTACCTCCTGCCATTCTTTCAAGATATTAATCACTGCCACTTCCACACTCGAGAAATATATATTTACATATTTTCTACTACTCTTGAGTTTGATTTAGTAGAGGCTTACTTTTCCTGGCTGCCCGCTCCCTCACCTATTATTGTGTAAACAAACTATTTTATTTTTATTTTTTCGGTTTAACAACAAGAAGCCCCCGGGTTTGGCGTAGTAAGTAGCGCGCCTACCTCCTATACCAAACATCGCGGGTTCGGATCCAGGCAGTCCGATGATTTTATTTAAGCCATTTGGATACCAGATGGCTTAAATAGAAATGCCTGACCCCACAATAGATATATTCTCTACAACGGTTATCGTCAAAGTCTTATATGGCCTAAGTTGCCGAAAAGACTGTATGAATGTGTGTGTGAATGTGAGTGTGAATGAGAAAAAAGTATGAATGTTTTTTATAAAAAAAAAAAAAAAAAAAAAACAACAAGAATATTAGTTCAAGTTATAAGTTGAAGAGAAGTTGCTGTTGATGTTATGGAATGAACAAGAATATTTGTAGATGGAGATCCAACAGAAAATTTTAAATTGGATGCAATTTGGTCAAAAATCATGACGATATACCAGAGCTGGACAAATATCAGTCAGTTGAAGATTGAAAATTATTTATTATAAAATAAGAGCCTTTTCCTCAGAGTGTGGGCTTTATTTTTACTGAAGGTAAAATTTTCAATATATTTATATTTGAGAGTAAATCTTTAATTAATACCTTATAAAACATTTCCTTTAAGTCGTCTTTGGGGCTGATCCAAGAAGCAACTGCATCACAAAAGAAAATAAAGTCTTGCACTACACCACCCGGATTCACTGTGATCATTTGACACATTCCTCGAAAAGCACTATCTTTTTCTTCGTTATCACGTATATTTCGTAGAGATGTGCACCTGAAGAGAGATCAAGTTGTAGAAAATTATTTGAGAAAATAATATCCATTAACTTAAAATAAAATAAAAAAAGAGCTCGGGATTTTAACCCAAGCTCGGAGAAAAAAAAAATCTCCCTTCATAGCCTAAACATCAATCAATCAAAATCAAGTTATTCTTAATGCTATCACTACGACGATAAGCCAAACATTTAGCTTATTGGCAAACAGATTCGACAGATCATACCAAGAAGACGCAGAGATGATAATAATTGAAACTCGATAAAGACAATTTCGAAGGCTTTTACAAAAATAACTTTACATTCTAAAGTTTTAAATTAATTAATTTTATTTAATAATTATTTTCTTAAAAAAAATTAATATAAAAACATGATTCAAATTTATTGTATGATGATAATAATATCATTTCTTATATGTTAGCTTAATTATAACTTGGGAAAATTTTAAATGATATTAATTAAAGAATAAATAAATTAGAACAGAAATTAAAAAATATAAAAAAAAAATTAAAGAAAATAGAGAAGGAGAATGTTTTGAAAAAATGCGCCCTTCTTCGATTCATTGTGTGCATTGAGTCCGTGAAAAATTTTGTATATATATTATAAGAACATTACTTTTTTATCAAAAAAAAAGTTTGATATTTTTTTTTATGTATATGGAAATTATAATAAAAACTAAGTTCTTTCCCAATTTAAGTTATTAAGAGTAAAAGCCTTGTGAAATAAAATAAACAAGAGCATAAAAGCTTCCTCCCAGGAAATAAAATAAAAAAATCTAAATGCAATCTACTAATAATAATAATAATGAAAGTTAAAATAATTGCTATGTTAACAAAAAATATAAATATTGAATTAGAAATAGAGACTAAAAAAGGAGTGTGTGAAAAAATGAGATTAATATTAATAAAAAAGTGAATATAAAAAAATAAATAAATAAATAATACATAAAGAAAAAATATGCTGTTTGCTAACATAGCAAAAGATTTTAAAAAAAATGGGAGGAAGTGTAGAGAAAAAAGGTAAAAATAAAATAATCATAATAAATTCGAGTTTAGAAAAATATAGGGTTTGAGTTTAGAATCGACTTTCACGATCATATATTGATAGATAAGTATGTATAAAGCCATGCTTATATCATTCAGCTTTATAATACGGTCTTCGTTTGAGAGAAAACTTGAGCTATATAAATAGTATTAGTTAAAAAAATAAAACACTATTTAATATGTTGCGGTATGCTATTTAACAATGACAGGTGTCAAGACTTTAGAAGGGATTTGGTGGCCATGGGAATGATTTTGTTCTCGGGAAAAAAGAGAGATGCATGCCTTTTATGCACTTTTCATTTTTATTTAACTTTCTTTTTCTTCATTTCCTGAATCGTACAAATTGCATAAAGTTAGTGGAACTCTCAGTGTAAAGTGGGTCACCACTATTAACTAGACCAGCGTTTTTCAAACTCCCTGGGGAGGCGCGGACTAGTCTATGGGGAGACGCGAATATTAGCAACAGTGAACAATTTTCCAAATGATTGCTAGTTTTACAAATAAGAATAAATAAATTTATGTTTTTTAGTATTAAAAATTTTTGTATTTGTAATATTTTATAAAATGGGGGGGGGGGGGGGGGGAGGAGTCATACGATTAAATATTTTCAAGGGAGGCGTTGTAACATAAAGTTCGGAAACCACTGAACTAGACCAAGGGTGACCAACCCACTTTGGAAATGCATCATAACTCCGCGGGCCGCATATAAATGTATATTTTTCCCCAGTGCCGGATTACCCATTAGGAGGAATAGGCGATTGCCTATGGGCTCCACACTTTTAGGGGTCCGCAATATTGGATTTTTTTAAACACTTTCGGCTATTTAGAACCCGTCCCTATTTATTTGAATTGATTGGTAGCCAATTCAATGGAAATGAATTTTTATCGTGGATGCGAACCCGCAACTTCTGATAAAAGTGGAAAGCATTGCAGATGAGTATATATAATTATTTTTCGGAGGGGGGGCTCTAAAACTGTTATATAATAAAATCATATCATCGTCCGTTCAGTTTTCAACTCTGGATCTATCAAATTTTTCTTTTTACTTAGAAGTTTTATTTTTTCCATCTAATAAATTTTTAACCAGCTCAGATCCCTGCACCCGAAGACCGAATACTCTACTCTGGCTTTCTACAATCCAATCTGTCTACATGTCTTGGGGCGATTCTAAACTTCAACCAAATAGAATGAAAAAATTGACAATTACGAAAAAATGGTAATAATATTGAAAATATAAAAAAATAATAATAAAGTAAAGGGGTTACACACCACTGGCGCACAAACTGATGTAAACGCGGTGCGACGTCATGAGGGCACACAAAACCTAGCCGGCCAATAGTAATGGCTAGAGCAAGCGGGCGGGCAAAAACAACCAATCAAAAACAGAACACATAAAAAAAAACAATCAGTAACTTAATCAGAATAATTTAGAGCAATTCGAAGAAAACCGTTAATTACGAAATAATTTTTAATTCGCCCTAGAAAAAAAAAAATATTAAAAAAAGAGTATTCAATTTAAAAAACAGAACGTCGCTTGCTTGTCTAATTAAAAAAAAAAATAAATAAATGGGATTTATAAATTTATAAATACATAAATGAAGAGCTAAATATTAATTAGATGAAATTAAATTGAAATCCAAATCAAACATGCATAAAACCAGAATAAGAAATTAAATTATACGATAAAATAATCCGATGTAGAGATATTAAACGAAGGCTAGTTATTAGTTACTACACGATAAATGCAGCAGCATCTACGATAAAGGAGTGGCTTAAAACTACAAAAAATAAATAATGTTATAGTGGATTAGTTGATAATTGGTCCTAACTAAAAATAAACCCTTATAGAATTAAAAAAAAAAATTGAATTAAAGAAAAAAGAAAAATAAATAAAACAGTATAATAGATTTCTTATTCTGTGTTTATGCTACATAAAATAATCTTGTGAAAGAAAGTAATAAAAAAAAAATGCCAAAAAATTAAACCCGAACACATAAAGGAGTAACACGAAAAAAATGAAAGATTTAATTTCTAAGTATTGGGGAAGTTAGAGCTTGGAAGTGGGCCTATTAGGAATTGAACTCAAATTCTCAAAACCCTTTCGTGTCAGTGTGTGATGGCTCTTGCTTTGAAGCCTCTAAACCTCAGGGTCTAATCAAACTTTATTATTAATCCATATTTAAAGAGTTTCAAGAGGGTACATTGAATCTTTAGTCCTAAACTACTGGCATTTTAAAGTATTTTTTTATGAGGTTTTTTTTAATGATTTACATAATAGAATTTTTTTTTTTTTTTAATTACAATTAATTAAAAAATATTTTTTATATTTATAGAAAATGCGAAAAAAACTGAATTATTTACACTAAAAGTGTAAAAATTATTAATATCCAGCCTATAATAATAAAATAAACTGGTGACCATATTTCAGCACTCTTGCAAAAGATGCCATGCTAGTCTAACAGGCGGCATTATCAGATCACTTGATAATCCTATATTTATAAACTATTCATTATTAAAAATACAACTAAAATAAAACAAATGCATGAGATTTAATATAGCCCTACCCTCCTGCCATCTGTTGGCATTTCGTAATAGTTGGGCTTTCTGGCTAAATTTTCAAGAGCCCTAACGCCATCTTATCGGAAAAACAGTTTGCCTTCTGAAGCGCCTTAAAAATTTTATTGCACAAGATGGCTCTAGATTATTTGAGTTATTTGAGTGTAGTAGGGCCTAATATCTATTTAGTTCAATAAAACCAAAATTTTTGAAAAAAAAAAAATTAATTTAAAATAAGAAAAATTAAAATTTCTATCTCCTTTATGTGATTTTCTAGACAAGTTTTTTTTAAATATTCAAAATATTTAATATACTGAAATAGAAAAAAATTAAAATTATAAAATATTTTATTAATTTATTGTTAATATAATATGAATTGAGAAAATTTTAAAAAAATCAAGGTGGGGCCCAGGAATTAATTAAAAAAAAAAATCTTGTTCTGGTAAAAAATGAAATGTGTGTGAAAATGAATATGTAGATAAACTAAATGTGAGATTTTTAAAAGAACTACAATAATAAAAATTTAGAATAACTCAAAAGTGAACATTAAAAAAAAAAAAAAAGTTTAATAAATAAACAATCCCACTTGGTTAAATATAAATGAAATTATATATGAAAAAATATTTGATTAGTTTTAAAGAATTTACAAAATTTTAAACAATAACCAATAATCAAAAGTTAAATTCAACAAATAAGACAAATTAAAAAAAATGAACCGAAATGACTAGTGTAATAAAGATATTATTGTTTTTAAAAAGACATACCTGTGTTCTCAAGTAGAGTCTTAGGAGTGTTTGCTCTATTAATTATAAGAATTAATTGTTCGAGGACTAGAGGTATATATGGCCGAGTATCTTGACCTGTTTTGGTAAAGAAAAAAAATTGAAAAAAAAAAATTAAAACCAAAATAAAAAAATAAATGAAACTCTAACTATATTTTAATTAATTTAATCTTTATAAAAAATAAATGAGTGAGAAAAAGCAGTTAAATAATTATAAATTACACAGGTCAACAAAAAAGAATTTTTTTTTGGGTTTCTCTTCTAATCCTGGAATTCTGATTCTAGACACCGGAAAAACTTAAATTTTCATTTTTTGCTTTTAAAGTTTGCTTGAGGGGGGGGTGCAAAAACCTCAAAAATTGTGTACTTTTTTCAGTTTTTCGCTAATATATCGTAAACTAAGCACATTTTGTGCGCATTAATACTTTACAAAGGTGTAGAGCATTAAATTTGCTAAAATTTGGGGATAAAACAAATATGTAGATCCAATATTAACCGAGATACATACGGCCGATCCAAGTTTCTCTTTGTTTTACATTTCGAGAAACTTTGGACTTTTTTCAGTTTTTCGCTTTTATTTTGCAAACTAAACATGTTTTGAGCACCATAGTACAATACAATTGTCCAATATTAAATTAACTAAAATTTGGTTGATAAATCGGCTTACTAAAGCAAACATTGATCAAAAAATTTATTTTTCCCTTTATTTTTAGAGAAACGAAAATTTCATATGCAGAAGCCAGACCCAAAAATCGTGTTGACCAGTGTTATGAATGAGGTTTATTACCTAATTTTATTGAGATCTCTCCTATTGCCCATGTAGCATTATTGCACACTGAAATAAATTCAGGGTTGAGATTTTGTCCCAGGATAGGCAAGAAATCGGCTAAAAAAAAAAAAAAAATAAAATAAATTAACAAATTATGAAACAATTTGTCCAACGCGGGTTTACTATTGAAGCATTGTGTAACTGTAGATAGCCCATCGTTTGTTGGACTAAATAAAATATTTTCAAAGAGAGAAAAAGCTACGGCTCTGTGTTCACGGTCCTTTGTGCATCAAGAATAATGACAACTTTGTGCCTAGCCTATGTACAGTATATACTGTATAAGCCGACAAGAACTTAAGATGGATATAATTCTTGCAAAAAGTCTCCTTCGGCATCTGGCATCCAAAGGTTTTGTTTTCTTGCTACACTAGCCCTTACTAACATCATCAGCAACTTCTCTCCGAATTATAGAAGTGAGTTTAAATTTAAAAGTTTAAAAAAAGCATTATATTAATATATCCAGCTGCTATGGCCATTAGTCATGAATGCATTAGTTTAACAAAATTTTGAAACGGTGGCTCAGGCCCCCCCCCATAGGCGTCATTTGGAGAGGAGGGGAGCAGGGGGCATTTGCCCCACTCCCCAAGGGTCCTGATTTTTTTAAAATTTTATATTATTCTTAAAGCAAATAATTCAAAATATATCTACGAATATATAAACTGTACAAAATCAAACATAATTTAATTAATAATTAAATATCTTTTGGCCAAATTTTAGTACTTATTTGTGAGTAAATTTTAAGAAAAAAAAGTTTGAAATGACGCCACTGCTTCAGGCATGATTTCTACAGCCCCTTGAAGGTCAACTATCCAAGTTTTAGAGCTGCTTGGTATTGCTAACTGTTTGTGAACTAAAGGGCCCTTCTAAATAAATAAATAAATTCTTAATACACACAAATGTTGCGCAAATAGCAACTCTCGTTTAATAAGAAAATAATAAGAATTTAATTATATTTGTAATGTAAATGTAGGTAATATAAATTAAAAAAGATCTTACAAATGCAGGGTAGAACATGTTGAAAGCAAGCTTTTGTCAAATCTCCTAGAAGAGCAAAGGAACTCTGACGAACTTCAGGCATTGGGTCTTGCATACATTGATAAAGCAATTGCATCATGTTACTCTCCATCACCAATTTCTCAATATGTCCATCTAGGCCTTCGGCTAATCCAGAAAGTAAATCGAGGGCGACAATCATAAAATCCTTATCTGGTGCTTCGAATTGCTCAGGATTTTGGGTATTAGCCTAAAAAAATATACTTAATTAGTATATAATGATTCAGTATTATTTTCTTAGATCTAAACTTATACTCCGAAAATAATCGAGTATAAAGGAAAAACTAATTATACAACTTACTATATGTTGATTTAGTGTTTGTTCAACTAAAGAAACGCAGCGTCGATAAACTGGTTCGCAATATGGAAGAAAGCCGGATTGCAAAGCAGTAGCAACACTTGAGAGACACTAAAAAAAAATAGTAAAAAGTAATAAATAAAATATATTTCTATCTTAGTAAATTGATACCAACCTCAAGTAAAGGAAATAAGTCTTTATCTTCATCCTTAAGAATATTCCATTTTTGAATTAAAGGAGGCATTAGGAGATTAATATAATCTGGTTTATTTAGATGGTGACCAACAGAATCAGCCAAAGTCCCAATAGCATCATAGAGTATTAATAAATTTTTATGTTGATATTTACTAAAAGCGAAAACAAGTGTTTCGAGAATATATCCAAGATATGGCACAAGTTCTGTGCATGCCTCCTCTTCGAGGGTTGCGAATGCCGAACAAGCGGCTTCCTGGACACGTTTGTTTCCATCTAATACTCGTTTAAGAAGTTCAGTCATTAAAGGTTTGAGGTAACTGTCATGAGGCTGTGAAACTACCCAATGACTATATCTTGAGAGGGTCCAGCAGGTGATGGCTCGCACCAAGGCTTTTTTATCCGATAGGCAGTTGATTAGATAGGGGATGAGCTCGGAAAGGTGAGGAATCATTCCTGCCATACAACCTTCAGCGATTGCTCCTAGTGCCAGGATTCCTGATTCTTTGATTTCCCATTCCTAAAAAAAAAAAATTTACTTTTTTACTCCTTACATGATTGGTGACCGACTTTTCCTCAGTCCGGCCATAACAGTAGATGTATTTAGAATACTAAGATCTTATTCTACTAAATATTCCAATAGGTTTATCATTATTACACGAAAATTTATTAATTATCACATAAAACGAAAAAATCTGGTGTGACTGGTCGCACAACACACAACATTCTCCTACCTTTGGTAAAAGAAAGATGTGTTCTGTGCTTGTCACACCAGATTTTTTGTGTCGATATATATTTAGTTTCCGCCGATATATTAGAATTAAATTGATGTTTTATGGCTGTGGAGATTTACACAGGATTCACAGGGACTTTGCAGCCAGGAGATTAAATAAAAAAATCTTTTATTTAATTTTTATTTGCCGACGTTTCGGTCGCCAATCACGACCTCCATTAGGACAAATAATTAATAATAGTATAATTGACAATATTTGCCCTGATTGGCAACTGAAACGTCGGCAAATAAAAAAATTAAATAAAAGATTTTTTAATTTAATCTCCTGGCTGCAAAGTCCCTGCGAATCCTGATTAGAATTAAAGATTTTAAATTTATAAACATGGAAAAATATTTTGTTCCTATGGCAACTATTTGTCCTAATCTTTCCTATGAAGTACAAGAGTAAAGTGTGCTTCAAACAATTTTGAAGATAAAATACATGTTTTATAAGAGCATCTAAAAAATAATTGATTTTTTTAATTTTAATCAAAATCATTAGAGCGAATTTTGAGACAAAAACTGAAAAAGTACATCAGTAAACTCTTTGGCCGTTCAAATGCTTCGTGTCACGTGCCAGGGGGGTGCTTAACTTGAATATAAAATTTCAACCTCGTCGTTCTTGAAATATACTCTTCAAAGACACACACACACAAAGAGACAGACTAAGTTGTAAAATCCACTTTTTTGGACTCAGGGTACCATCAAAAAATCACGATATTGAATTTTTGACATGAATCCTATACTTTCTCTCTCTATATATATACATAGAGATATATATAGAAGGAGAACTTCAGAGATATAAGTGTCCCCTATCGAGTGAACCGATAGGTCTATAATTAAAAACTCCCATAAAAATAGGACAAATATTGAATATTAAATACTAAACAAATGAATAAGTCTTCAAAAATTAGTATAAATTAAGCTCTCTTAAGAAAACAAATATAAATAAAAAATTTGTTTTATTGGAAAGTTATTGAATGAGATCCAAAGAGGGGGGAGGTTGGTTGGCATTTTTCGCTTCCGTTCAAATAATACAGTTCAAAAATAAGTTGTTTGCTTTATTTATATTTATATCTAATATAATAAATATTCGTGTGGAACCTCTTTTAACCAGTGTTGTAGTTTTTTATATTTTATATCTACATCATACAAACTAACTTAATACGATGGAGGAGGGGGGGGGGGGAGTCTGACAAAAGAATCATCATATTTCATATAGGGGAAAATGAAAATGTTTCATTTCAAATACAAATTAATCTCGAGAATAAGAGAAAAATTCTAACAAAAAATGATTTAATTTAGCACAAGCTACCAGCGAATAATGCATTTGTATTACATAATTGCCGTTTAATGTGCATGATTTTTAGAAATATTATCTAATAAAAGATTCCAAGTGCAAATACGTAAAAGTTTTTAAGCTTTTGTAAAAATATTCTTTCTAAATAATAGAAAATAAGCAAAACAGGCGTAAGTAAGGGCGAGGGGATATGTGGGCCCACTTTTGATACCCCCCCGAAACCTCAATAAATAAATTAATAAAAATATAGAGAGAGAAATCTCAGCACTGAATTTGTTTTTTAATATTTTTACTTTCTCTTATTTAAAGTTGAATTTCATTTTGCTTAGATAAAACTAGAGATTGAGGGTCCTTTTATTATTGGTTGAATAAAGTTTAATCTAATATGATAAAATAGTTAATTGTTTCATTTCCAATACAAATTAATCTCATTGGTTTAAGAAAAACCCTAACAAAAAAATGAATTAATTTGGCACAAGATACCAGCAAAATATTACATTAGTATAGTAATAATGCTGTCGTTTATGTGCATATTTTATCAAGTGAAATTGAAAAAAAATCCATTGAAAAAATTATACAATTAAATTTATTGGGAATAATTGAATTCCAATTAGAATAATTATGTGGAAATGATCAATTTCATCATTCGTTTTAAAAATTATCATTAAGTCTATATTAAAAATAAATTTAAAAATAAAATATTTGCTGTTTCATTTCTAATACAAATTAATCTCAAATATATAAAAAAAATTTTAACAAAAAATGAATTAATCTAGCACAAGCTACCAGCAATGAATGCATTTAATAGCATAATTGCCGTTTATTGTGCATTAATATATTTTTAGTTTTCAATATAAGTAAGTATTTGATCTATTATTTAATGAATTCGACTCCAACTACCCCTTAAGGAAAATAAAATATAACTTGATCAGTAGTAAAATCTCAAAATCTTAATCATTATCAGAATTAGAAAGCAATTCATTTTTTTCTAATTTTTTTTTACTCACTTGGTGAAAAAGTGTTTCTTTGAGTATAGGAACAAGAACCGGTAGTAATTCCTCCCGGAAGACATTGGCGAGAACGTCGAGTGCAGCGGCGGAACATTTTCTTAAATTCCAATCACTTAGAGAACTATCATCATCCAAACCATCTTCGTCATCCTCGTCATCGTCATGGCCATCCCCTCCACCGCCATTTTCATCGTTTCCACCAGTCGTATGTCTTACAGTATGTGTTCTAGATTTATGAAATCTTGGTCTGATATCTTCTTCTCTATCAGGTATCATTTCATCCTCTTCAATATCCCCTTTGAGTAGAATGATATCAATTTCGGAATATTTCATGCCATGCACAAGAACCGGTACAAGTCTTGGTAAATGCTGGCTAAGATCTTCTTTACATGTTTGTTGTTCAGCGAGGGAGAGCCAAAATTCGCAGGCTTCCAATGCAACACCTTCGTCAGGATCTTGGGTACGCATGAGCATATACTAAAAAAAAAAAAATTTATACTTGGAGAAAAAATTCTTTGTCTCCTGATTAAAAGGATTTAATTAAATAAATTAAGAAATTATTTTTAAAGTGAAACTTTTATTTTATATTTTTTTAAATTTAAAAAAAAAAAATATCTCTTTAAATTATAATATATTATATCTTGTTGTAGACTTTTTAAATTAATCATTTAAATATTTATATTTAAATGGCAACGAATAAAAATACATTATTAATTTAGCACAAGCTACCAGCCTGAATTGTATTGATACAAAAAAGGCCGTTATTTGTGCATTTTTTTTATTCCCGGGGTTCGGGGATGGTACAAAGAAAAAGAAAAAGATGAACACAAATCATACAAATATATAGATTGGACATCTCCACGTTAGAAATTTTGTGAGAGAGTAAGGCCATCTATGATCATGGTCCCAACTAAACAGTACGAGGGACGAAAAAAAAATTGCGACTCGAGAGGTTTAAACTCGAGCTTTTTGATTCTTTATATGTGTATATGTGAATGATATTTTCAACGCCTTTACCGTCTCGTACACTTTGTGATTTAGAAATAAGCTTTTAGGGCTATTTGTACGTGGTAAAAAAAAATAACCAACACAACAGAGTCATCTGAAAAAATAGGAAAGCAAAACTTGTAAAATTATTCCCCATTTAGCTGTCTCCCTCTATGAAGATGAATTATCATTTTTGAAGTGACAACGTCTTACAATGCATGTTTGTATAGTTTGTATAACTCCTCTGCTTTAAGAGGTATAATTATGTTGAAAATACGATTAGAAAGAATGATTCTTCAGCTAAAGTTAATTATTTATTTTTAACCTATCATTTTATTTTACCGCGCTGCGCTAATTTGAAAGTTTAAACCACTGAAGATTCCGAACGGCTAATCAGATCAGACTAAATGTAATGTCAATTTGTGCAGAAAGAAAAACTCTAAAATCAATTATTTTTTTCACAAAACCTCATTTTTTAAGCAAAAGTCGCCCTTAATGTATAAAAAGTTTGGTCACACATGTCATATATTTTCTTTTTATTCTCCTTCTAATACATCAATTAACCAGCTATATAAAAAAACTTCCAATACTAAATGTCATATATTGTTACAATGAAAATGTATGAACGTGTTTGTTAATGAGAAAAAAGTACGAGTAAAAAAAAACAATACTTTCTCTCTATATATTTCAATATAGGTAAGAGAAAGTAAAAATAGTTTGAAGTCAAGCAAAAGACGTTGTCACGTTAAAAAGCCACCGGCTGTGTAGAAGACAGCCAACACCAAAATTTTTTTTTTCTCCTTCACAGTGCCATGGCACTGAAATAATATTGGGCCTCATCTGGCCATCTATCATTAATTTATTCATATTGATCAATTCTTTTCAACATATATTATACTAATTTTTAATATTAATCACATAATTGAAAATTTTTTAATAAAAAAATAGAATAGTATGAGTATCGATTAAAGAGAGGTTGTTAACCTAAGCAATGAAAAATATTATTGTAATATAACAAGAATTTCAACTCTTTAATGCTAGAAAGTTAACAAAAAAATTAGGGTCCGACCGAAACAAGATTTTCAGCCGAAACCGAAACCGAAACCGAATATTCGGCCTCAACCTTAGTTTCGGCCGAAACCGTAACCGAAACCGAAACTTGTATTTCCTATAAAAAA
>JAKCPI010028829.1:0-12681 GCA_023213315.1 Euborellia annulipes | reverse complement strand
TTCAGTTTTTTTCGATTTTCTCAAAATTTGCTCCAACGATTTTTTTTTTAATTCAAAAATCAATTATTTTTTAGATGCTCTTTAAAATGTATATTCTCATTTTGCGATTGAAATCTTCTGAAGACCACTTTACTCTTGTATTTCATAGGGAAGATAGGAGAAATGGTTGCCATGGTAACAAAATATAAATATTTTCCCATACTTATAAATTTTACATCTGAATTCAAATGTTCCGTACTGTCGGGAACTAAATACATGTCGACACAAAAAATCTGGTGTGACAAGCACAGTACACAACTTTCGATTACCGAAGGTAAGAGAAAGTTGTGTGCTGTGCGCCAGTCACACCAGATTTTTTTTTTATTTTCTAAAAATTTCCGTCAACAAAATTTTTAAAATTCAATAATCAATTATTTTTTAGATGCTCTTTAAAATGTATATTCTCATTTTTCCTAAAAGTGTTTTGAAGTACACTTTACTGATGTATTAGATCAGATTTTTCAAATACATTCTCCGGCTCTTCGTTCCATAGAGCCAATTTTAAATCTCTATGGGGATTTGCATGTTAATTTCGATTCAAAAGGGGGTCCCCCTTTCAAACTTTTTACACATTTTAAAAATTCTTTCCAATTCTTATGAAATTTTGTATTTATTTATGATTCTCTATTATGTATAAAATATCCAAATATGAGATTAAAATTTTGAAAAATAACCATAGTTTATTTCAAGCAGTCAACATTTAAAACTCTGTTGAAAAATGAGAAATCAAATCCTTAATTCAGATCCAGGATTTTGTATTTGGATTGAAATCCATTAGACAAGAATTTAGTATAATATTGGATTGAAATTCAAATTCTTTTAAAGAATCTAGCTAGGAAATAAATCCTTTTTCAAAGGAATTTAGTTCTTGGATTTAAAATTATTAAAAATTTGTTCAACTTATATTTGAATTGAAACTTCCATATGATACTTTTTATATAAAAAGAACTATAACTAATTAATAAATGTATTATCGCTTTAGTATTATCATCTGCGTTGAGAAGTTACTAAATAATATTTTAATTAAGGGCAGAATCATGTTTTATCATCCAAATTATGCAAAGTCTAATTTCGCTTCTCTCTCTGTTGATGCAAAGTGTTGCTTCAGCCAAGGAAAAACATGAGATTAAAACATTAGCGAGTACATAAATTAATAGTAAAAAAAAAAATGAAGTCACTCTCTTTCTCTCTCTCTACATTCAACAATCTCAAATAAAGACGAGTTAAAGTTAAAATAATCATCACTTGGAAATAAGTTTTAATAAATTGTTAGAAATGGCAAAGTAAGATTAGAGCTCCGCCTGGATATAGGCAACCAACAACTAAAGCAAAGAATTATTTTTTATTTTTTTTTTATTATTTAAGGGGCTAAAGCTGTTCGCTTATTAAGATGTGTCTGCTCTAGTCAATCAGAAAACTTGTCTCGTCTGTCATTGGATTATTTTGTCCGTTAATTAAAAAAAATAATAATAATTTTTATTTCCTAAATTATTTAATTTTAAAATACAACTCCAAGAAACTTACGTTGCATATGTTAAAATCATAATAATAATAATAATTATTATTATATATAATATCATTTTATTATAATAAAATACATGTTCAATTAATTTATCATTTTAACAGGTCATTCAATAAGTCCGTAAGATCAGTCGCGTATTCAGGGGGGCCGCCCCCCCTCCAAAAGCCACCCGGGTGTTCATAAAACTTTTGGGCCCCCCCCCCAAGCAGAAATCCTAGCTACGCTACTGCGTAGGATGACATATATTGCAATAGATGGCGTTACTAGAATTTTTTCCATATGATTTTTATTTAGTACTAACCTTCAAACGATATTTGTATAAATTTGACAGCAATCTAACTATTGATTCGTGAGTTATAGAATTTTATGTGAAGTAACTTTTTTTATTGGAAAAAAAATGGAAAAAAGTGAATTTCGAGTTTTAATAAAGCATTGCTTCGAATTGCTTACCCACCCACCATATTCTCCAGATTTAGCTACCAGCGACTTTTTCGTTTTCAGATCTCAAGAGAATGCTTGGCTATGAAGAAATTTAAGTCCAATGATGAAGTTATCGCTGAAACTGATGCCTATTTTGACGAGAAAGATAAATTGTGGTATCGAAAAGTTGGAAAATCGCTATACTCGTTGCGTCTCATAGGAGTACCGAACTTAAATATAAAATTTCAACCTCATCTTGGTTCTTCTTGATTTTGTTCACACATACACACAGACAGAAATAAATAAATAATAGTAGCCTAAAATTAATATTCCAAAGTCTCAGACCGATAGAAATATTATTTAGTCAAATATTTAAATAAATACTTAAATAAAAAAAAAATTAGAAATATTTTTTATTTATTAATAAGCTTATCAATTATGTTTTCATTAGTCTATTTCTGTAATGTTTAAAAAATGTCTGAATATGTATTAAATAATGAATTTATTAATATTTAAAAAAAAAGAGCCGAGAAAGTGAAGTTGTTTGTTCTTTTATCATTTTGAATAAAGCCACCGGTTTGGGAAATGTCCCGGGATAACAAACAAAAAAAAAAAAAATTATTTTTTAACTCAACTTCCTCTGACACATAAATCAATTTCTCTTAAAAATATGTTCAACGCTAATTGAGAATAATTTATTATCTTTTTGTAAAACATTTATTTTTTCCATTTTAATTAAACCAACATCGAACATATTCTCTCACTCGATTCATTTTGTTGTAAAAAAAAAAAACGACTTGTTGGAATTAATAAAGAAAAAAATATCTTGAGGTATTATTTATTATTTATATAACAGGAATTTTTTAAGGTTTAGTATCTAATTATTTTTTAATAAAAAAAAAAAAGATTTGGTTAAAAACAATGAGCAAAAATTTTATAGTTAGATATAGTCCCAGTCGAGCTTATATTCAATAATAAATTTTTTTTGGGGTATAGTTTTAAACTGCCTGACGAGTCGATAAGAAAATAATGCCTAATAAATAAATTAATGGCTTTTAAAGATCGTTTGGTATATTTTAACTACCCAACGTAAAAATTTATCGTTAATAAACGAGGAAGGTGTTTGAAACCAGCTGATGGAAAAGCTTTTTTTTTTTTTTTTTGCTGAGATTAAAATCTTTTTTTTTTTTTGTTGAGATAGTTTAAAAAAAATATGGTGTGATGCTCGCACAGTATACAACTTTTTTATACCTTCGGTAATTGAGAGTTGTCCTTGCCCCTTGTGTCGGCATTGAATAAGAAAGAGGAAGCCTCATACGGGCCCTTTCTAAGTATTCTATGTGAGGTTCTTATTTGCAAAAAATAGAGAAGACCGCCGGAACCGGGCAGCACAGCTAGTCATTTTTCACTAATTTGTTCCATTGTGAGATATATTTTGAATTTTATTTAGATCTTATAAAAAATTTAGTTACAATCCCGTGAAATGGATGTCATCCACCACTGCATATAAATAAATAAATTATCCTCTCTTTATTAAAAAGTAGAAGTAAATATCTGAGTCCAGGAGATTGAAATTTGCCTGACTAGGGGAGTATCCAAGAAGGTGACGCAGCTAGTTAAGTGTAAATAAAAAAAAAAATACGAAAAACAAGTCAACAAACTTCATGAAAAAAGATATACTATAAACTGCAAGAATATTCCTATGCTTGGGTGAATTAGCATATACTAAGGTTTGTAATCTATATGCTACTACCTATTATATTGATCAATTTCTGACTTGCTTACTGACCCTATGAAGAGAGTCAAGCAGAGAGCCAAATCAATTACTCTACCTTCATTATTTGTCTTTAAATATTTTATAAAATTAATAAAAATCTGTTCTCCTAGAAAGTTTCTTACCACCTCTATATGGACCCTGTTATGCAATAGTGTGTCAAGCGCCAAAAAAAATTAAAAATTGAGTTAAGCACGGAATATTGTTTCAAATGCTATTTTTTATGAAATATGTCCTAAAAAAATTTATATTTAATGTTACTTGCACAATTGACAAAAAAAATTATATATATAATCCAATGAAAACAAAAAAACTTTAATGTTAATTTTCTCAAAACTCGGTAGCTGGCGCTTGACACACTAATGCGTAACAGGGTCCATATATAAATGTTTTGTTAAGGATACATTTGAAAACGTTTTTTTATAAAATCACAATTACATCTTTATATATAATAATATAATAAGTACTATATATATATAAAGCGCTAGCCATTGACTTCCTGTGTGTAGTGTGTATGTGCCTGTCAGGGCGCTGATTAGTCAGAGTAAAAGGAATTGGAGTCAGAAAGGGAAATTTAAAACTTTTAGAGGGTAAACTTTAATTCAGAAAGGGGAATTTAAAACTTTAAAATAGTGCAAAGGGGAGCAAGGGGGTCCAAGGGGATCCGGCGGGTGTAAAATATATTCAGTTGATTGACCTCAACAGCCGAAATTGTAAATTAAATAAAAAAAAAAGAAAATAGAATATCTTTTAAATCATAGTTCACATAATTTTGTATTAAAAAATATAAAAGTTTCGATAATATCTCAATTTGAAAATTCTTTCCTCTGTGATTTAATAAAACTAACCCTATCTAATTGAGATTTTTTTTTTTTTTTTTGAAAGCAAAAGGGTTCGCTTAGTCACTTAATTAGTCTTTTTAGGAAAAAAAAATAAAGAATCCTTAAAATATCTATTCGATAGGGACGTCAAGCTGTCTTTTGTTCGTTGAATAGGGGACGTAAAAGGACCCCAAAAACGACCAGAGAACCGCAGCACTTGTGGCTTTGCCCTTTTTTTGGCACACTTTTGAAATCATAATGACCCGCATGCCCAGGAAGGAAAGGGCAAGCAATTCCTCTAAATGAGTCGGATATTAATAGCTATTAAAACAACGCGTAGAGAATTTTAATATGGATCTGCGAAATTCCCACCGGAGGGGCTTTAAGCATTCGCTTCCCTCTCTCTCCCGACATAAAATGAAGAATAATTAATTAATTTTTTATTTTTTTAAGCCATATTAAGTATAAATGGCCGACGGCTATCAAAACCTTCCCTCGCTTTTTCTTCTATTTTCGATTTCTTTCTATTTCCGCTCGAATAATTAATTTAAACGAATTCCCGAAAACTTCTTATAGCAAAGTTAAATTATTTAATTACGCATAGATGCGAACTTTCTGCCTTAAAATAAATTAGGAATTTAATTAAAAAAAAAAAAAAGAATATTTCAAATTAAAATTGACGTTTTACTAAAAGACTATTTAAAGATAAATAGAAATAATTAAAAGAGAAACGTGATTTAAGCATAATAAGATGGGTTTTAAATAAAAATATTTGATTTCGGGGAAACTGTTGTTTATTTGTATAAGATACAACGTTTCGGTCACTAATTCTGTGGTCTTCTTCAGATGTAAATTCAAAAACAATTTTATGTATAGCTATCTGAATGAGTGCCCGAAAAGTATATCTTATACAAAAAACTTAAACCATAATCAAGTTTTTTAACTTTGCCCATCAATCATAGGTTGGACAGGTAAAGTTAATGTAATCGTAAAAAAAATCGAAATTTTTCTGAAGCTGCCAAAATGCGTTTTGAGGTCCCCTGAATCCATTTAAGAAGTTTTTGAAATGATGCCTGTGTGTGTGTGTGTGTCTGTGGTAATTTTTTTCGTCAACGATATTTGTTCAATTGTTTTGAAATTTTGCACCCGTAAACTAGGAGTAGAGCCCAAGAAGTGAAAAGCTTTTGGTAAACATTGGACCATTAGGGGGGGGCTCTAGGGGGGGGACAAAATTTTTTTTCTTACATAACCTATAATTTTTTTTATATATTCAGAAACTAGACTTCCTCCCGAGTAAAATGATATATAATATGTATAGGTATAGGACCATCAGGGGGGCTCTAGGGGGGACAAATATTTTTTTCTTGAATAGTGGGTGGGCAAAGTTGTGCGCTCGGCTTAGTCCGACCCTTTATTTTTTTTTTTTTTTTTAATAACAACGACTGTAGAAGTTTTAACTATTAAACTTTAAATGAAAGAAAAAAGTCAACATATTCAAATATTAATTAATATTTGAGAGATGAGTTAGCGTTTCCATATGGACTCAAACCAAGACGTTTAGGCCACCCCCCCTCCTCCTAAGAAATATTCAAAATATCCCCACGGGGGTAGAGCCCATAGGCGATCGCCTACTCCATCTTATGGGTAAGCCGGCACTGGCAGGGCCTACGTTTTCAAGAATGAAAATAACCTTTAAGTTTTAAGTTTTATATATAAGCTAAAAACTAAATTTGTTTTCTTTATTTATGGGGTGAATACAGGGTGAGATTAAGCTAGCGCGAGGCATTTATTCAACAAAAAAATAATAATAATAAAAATCTGGTGTGACTGGCGCACAGCACACAACTTTCTCTTACCTTCGGTAATCGAAAGTTGTGTACTGTGCTTGTCTCACCAGATTTTTTGTGTCGACATGTATTTAGTTGCCGACAGTACGGTACATTCGATTTTCAAGATGTAAAATATATAAGTATGGAAAAAATATTTATATTTTGTTACCATAGCAACCATAGGAGAAATTCCTATCTTTCCTATGAAGAACAAGAGTAAAGTGGTCTTCAGAAGATTTCAATCACAAAATGAGAATATACATTTTATAGAGAATCTAAAAAATAATTGATTTTTGAATTTAAAAAAAAATCGTTGGAGCAAATTTTGAGAAAATCGAAAAAAACTGAAAAAGTGCATCAGTAAAGTACTAGTACTCTTTGGCTGATTTTGTTCAAAAGCTTCGTGTCACGTCCCATGGGGGTGCCTAACTTAAATATAAAATTTCAACTTCCTAGCTCTTTTTGTTCTTGAGATATTTTGTTCACACACACACACACACACACACACACACACACACACACACACACCGGAGAGAGAGAGAGAGAGAGAGAGAGAGAGAGAGAGAGAGAGACAGACAGACAGACAGACCATGTCGCGAAAACCACTTTTTGGATTCAGGGGACCTCAAAACGTGAAGATCCATCAAAATCTCGACATCGAATTTTTGACATGAATCCAATACTTTCTCTCTCTATATATTAACATATATATAGAGGTACGAGAAAGTAAAAATAATAAGCCTGATAATATTAAGAAATCAAAAATATTTCCATAAAAGATAAATATAATTTTACTAAGAAATATAATAAATTATTTTGGATCAGAGCAATAAAAAAGTGTTTTTTTTTTTTGTTTTTTTTATTACAACCATCACCATCTTAGTTTTTTTTTTTTTTATTATTTTTATTTAAGATTTTTTTTGGCATCTCTGGCCATTTATGGCCTTCCCTATTTAAGGAGAAAAAAACACAAGTAGTGAGATTAGCCGACTGAGAGAGTCGAAATTTTGATAGGAATCCTTGAAAGGTGTGAAATGTACCGCCAGAGGGGGATGGACGGTGCGGGATAAATCCCTGGCACCCGGATCCTTTTCTATTTCCTTTGGAATGTAAGAGAGAGATTAGAAAGAAAAAGTAGAATGTAAAAGGAGAAAGTAAATCAGAAAGAGAGAGAGAGAGAGAGACAAAATGGGAAGAAAGAGAACGGAGAAAAATAATAATTATTTTTACTTTCACTTTTCTCTATATATGTTAATATATAGAGAGAAAGTATTGTATTCTTGTCAAAAATTCGATGTCGAGATTTTGACGGATATACACGTTTTGAGGTACCCCTAAATTCGAAAAAAATGGTTTTCGCAACATGGTCTGTATGTGTCTGTCTGTGAACAAAATATCTCAAGAACGAAAAGAGCTAGGAGGTAGAAATTTTATATTTAAGTTAAGGTGGAATTCCGAGCAACGCGACAGAGCGTCACTGACGCCACGACAGTGATGCGGCGGCAGAGCGACAGTACATGTCATGTGTAAATAAATGAAAGGCTATTCGAGTGTTGCGACGCAGACGCCGCGGCACTGCCGTGACGTCATTGCCGCTCTAGCGGCAGCGACACTGCCTCGTTTGCTCTCGATCTGTCGTTGCCGCAGAGCGTTTTCATAACAAAAAAAATGGCGGCGTTCAGGATTAACATTTTTTAGGTTAAGACAATAGGTCGCGTTTGTTTACTGACGCCGACATCGGAAGCCACAAGCGCAACACTACCCGACACTGTCGCGGCTGCAGTGACGCTATTGATGCTGCCGCTCTGTCGCGTTGCTCGGAATTCCACCTTTAGGCGGGGTACCCCATGGGACGTGACACGAAGCTTTTGAACAAAATCAGCCAAAGAGTACTAGTACTTTACTGATACACTTTTTCAGTTTTTTTCGATTTTCTCAAAATTAGCTGCAACGATTTTGATTAAAATTCAAAAATCAATTATATTTTAGATGCTCTTTAAAATGTATATTCTCATTTTGCCAATGAAATATTCTAAAGACCACTTTACTCTTGTACTCCATATAGTTGTGTGCTGTGCGACAATCACACCAGATTTTTTTTATAAAATATTTTTTGTTTTGATTTTTAATATTATACATTGATGATAATAATAAACTTCCAAATATATATTTTTTTAATAAAAATAAAATGTGTTAATGCGCGCGCAAATATTTCTGTGTTGGTGTGTCTGTGTGACTTTGCAAAAAAAAACGAGGGAATAGCCATTTATTTTTAGAACATTGTTGATTAAATGAATACTGATTTCGGCTTACCGTTTTATTTTTCGGTAGTGTACACCCATCCTGCATCCTTTTCCCTCTTCCTTAAACACTTTATAAACACTATTTGAACATGACACATTTTAATTACACATAATAAGTAAATAAGTTAATAATAAATTCACTCACGTCGCGAGACACACTTGTCATTTGGGCGGCTAGAACCAACTGACTGATGTTAGAGAGAGCCAAGGACTGAACTAGTTCAAAAAAACGATTCTTTAGAAGAACTAAGAACTACTCACTCATTGCAACTATCGCGGCTAATTTAATTATGATTAAATCTTTTTTTATTCAATTTTATTTCTAATAATTTATTGTAATTGAAAAAAAAATCATACAAAATTATTTAATTTATCAAATTTGATTTCTTTTTTAATTTTAATCTGAAAATAAGTGATTATTTTATTGAGAATAAAATAATTATTGACTCTTGAATAATTTAATGTGATAAAATAGTTAAAAGTTGGCATATCATTCACCTTCAAACAGGTGTTTTGTTTGACTCAATATTCAGTATCAAAAATTTATCTTTTCATATAAAATTTTTTATATACCGGCATATTTATTTAAAAAAAATGCTTTGTAAAAAATCTGGTATGACTGGTCGCACAGCACACAACTTTCGATTACCGATTTTTTGTGTCGACATATATTTAGTTCCCCGACAGTACGGTACATTTGAATTCAGATGTAATTTTTTTTTTTTTTAAATTTTCACTTTTTTTTTTTTCTCACACACACACACACACTCCACATTCTCTTCGAAAAAAAAAAATTTTTAAATATTAATTTTTATTATATTATTATATGTGGGGGGCGTTTTTTTTTTATTTATTTTGTTTCAAAATAAAAAAAATCATCCCTTCCTGCGGGCCCCACCCCCGCGTTCTGTATAGAAGGGGGGCCCTCCCCCCCCCCCCCACCCCCGGGGGCGGTGGTAAATTTATAAGTATGGGAAAATTTTTATATTTTGTTACCAAGGCAACCATTTCTCTTATCCTTCCTATGAAATACAAGAGCAAAGTGGTCTTCAAAAAATTTCAATGGCAAAATGAGAATATACATTTTAAAGAGTATCTAAAAATATAATTGATTTTTGAATTTTAATCAAAATCGTTGGAGCGAATTTTGAGAAAATCGAAAAAAAAAACTGAAACACTATATCAGTAAAGTACTAGTATTTTTTGACCGATTTTGTTCAAAAGCTTATTTTCACGCCCTAGGGGAGTGCTTAACTTAAATATAAAATTTCAACCTCCTAGCTCAATTCATTCTTCATGATTTAAATTGAACACACCCAGACACACATTGATCCGAAACCCTTTTTTGATTCAGGGAACCTCAAAACGTGTATATCCATCAAAAACTCGACATCGAATTTTTTGAAACCAATACTTTCTCTCTCTCTCTCTCTCTCTCTCTCTCTCTCTCTCTCTCTATATATATATATATATATATATATATGTATATATATATACATATAGGTAAGAGAAAGTAAAAATATGAAGAAAAAATAAAGGCGCTGCCTTGGTCCCCTCATCCAAGTTTGTTCTTTTCCTGAGTGCATCAGGAGGTTCAGGCGTAGCCGTTTCTCCTTCATTAAATTACGTATTATTTTCTTTATTGCCTGCAATACCTATATTTTCACCTGATGCGCTCTGGTAATAAAATTTTTTCTTGGGATTAATCTAAAAGCCAACTATAATATCAGATTCTGAAATTCTAATAACGAGTTTATATCCAAGTTTTTTTTTCTTCAGTACCCCTAGGAGATATTTCATCTCCCTGAGGAGCGATATCTTTCCCTTTGAGTATGCGTTAAACGTATAATTAAGTCGTATGATATGTAATAAGGACATCTCACACAAGGTAAAACAACTTTAGAAGTTTAAATCCCAAGTGGGATGTACGTCTTTCTCTTGGTAATTTATTTATTTAAAAAGTTTACAAATAAATAATTAAAAAAAAAGGTTATATAAGCATACAATGAGTAGATTTTTCTAATTCAAATTTTATATTAAACCTCCACTCCTTGGATAAACTACAGTATAGGTCTATAAAGTTTTATCATATCAAGGATTCCAGAGGTTTTCCCACCCAAATGGTATCTGAACCTAATCTAAATATTTTTGAATATACTGGTAAGAGAAGTATAAAATGAAATTTAATAAGTATATTAGGGTGTTTCATTTGAAACCAACATTTTTTTTATTTTCACGGGCACACTGACATATTGTTCTAAACATCGGAAAATCAGCCCTTAATTTTAATTTTAAGTACTTCCTTTCGATCAATGAATTTTTCCCTCTTAAGTATACATATAAATAAATCATTGTAAATTTTTTAAAAAATTATTATAACTCAGGTCGGTTTTATGATTTTTCATTGCGATTAGTCGCAATCTATATAGTGTATTAGACACTCTTTAAAATGTCCAGTATTGTTTTATTGTTACTTGAACCGTTTCGTCGGTGACGGCCTCAAAAGTCCTATTTCCATGAAATTGTCATATTTTCTTTGTTATTAACAAAACGGCTAAAGATACAATAAAAAACCCAAGGAAAAACTTGTAGGAAATTAGATTTTCTACAAAAAATGTCTAATGAAATATTTAGCACAAGTGCGTTATTCACAAGATATATTAATTTTACTATATTGAGAATTGAAAAATTCATTAAATTTCAACTTTTATTGTATTATTTGTTAAATACATTGTACTGAATATATCTTGTGAATAATGCACTTGAGCTAAATATTTCATATGACATTTTTTGTAGAAAATTTAATTTCCTGCAAGTTTTTCCTTGCGTTTTTTATTGTTATTCATCCGTTTTATTAATAACAAAGAAAAATATGACAATTTTCATGGAAATTCATGGAAATAGGACTTTCGAGGGTCGACGAAATTTTGGAGTTAAAATTCATTTCTACATCCATTCAGACCCGTGACCCGTGGCTCAGAGAGAAGACAAGCTTCTCGCGACGGGGTTCCGGGTTCGCTTCCCCGTCCCAGGCGGGAAAAATGTATTTCATTTGAATTGACGACTACAAATCATTTGAAATAAATAGAGATGGGGTCTAAATGGCCTTAGATGCCGAAAAATACCTTAAACAAATTAAAAAAAAAAAAAAAAAAAAAAACATCCATTCAGGCTCTAGAATGATCCAGCTTGTTTTAAATATTAAAGAAAGATTGCCGGCCCGTGGGCGGAGTTTACACTTTAAAATCTTTTATAAATTTTATAAACAAGAAAGGGTTTCAAAATTTCAAAATACTATAGTTTTTATTTATTTTATACTTAAAAATAAAATAAAAAAATATTAATCTTTTTTTTTTTATTTAAATGAGAACATTAAAAAGTTTATAATTATAAAAGTTCGATTTAATTTAAATTTATCAACACCGTCATAAAAAAGAATATTGCATAAGCATGTTATGAGTCTTTCTTTGGAAAAATTTAAGGCTTAATTTTGTTTTATTATAAGTTAAAAAAAAAAATGAAAGGTGGAAGGTAAAAAGTGGTAGGGAGAGAGCTAAAAACGTTTTTTTGTATTTATAGTATATGTGTGTGTGTGTGTGTGAGAAGAAAATATTTGTATAAGCACATAGCTACTACCCCTTTGGAGTCCAATATCTCACCACCACTCTGACCTTACCTCCCCCTCTCCATATACCTGCCTCCCAATTGAAATGCAAATTTAATAAATTGCTCGGAAAGTTATCGGCGTACGGGCAGCAACAGTAGGAAAAAAAAAAAAAATAAAGTAAAAAAAAAGAGGAGGCAAAAAACCTTCGCAAATCCAGGCCAAAGGAGAGGGCTATTTTTCTCTTTAATCTCTCTAAATTTCGTAAAGAATAAATTCAAAGCATTTTCTAACTTAACAAATTGATGATTTTTATAAGGGAAATTTATTTATAATAAAATTCAAAGATGATTCAAAGAAGATTTTAAT
>JAKCPI010028828.1:0-49743 GCA_023213315.1 Euborellia annulipes | reverse complement strand
TAGTAGAAATGGTTGCCATGGCAACAAAATGATAAAACATTTTGCCATACTTATAAATTTTTTACATCTTGAAAATCGAATGTACCATACTGTCGGAAACTAAATACATGTCGACACAAAATATCTGGTGCGACAGGCACAGTACATAAACTTTCGATTACCGTGCAAGGTAAGAGCAAAGTTGTAGTGCCATGCGCCAGTCAGACCAGATTTTTAATGTTAAATTTTTTGTTTTCCTCTACCAAAGAAAAAAATGAAATATTTATTAAAAAATAAATAGTCTAATTATGTGAATGAAATTGAAAAACTCCATTTCTATTCTATTCTATTATTATTATTAGGTACTGCATCTCTATTTATTTCAATTGATTGGTAGCTCCTAATAAATATTTAAATGTAACTTTAATTTGTTGATGAAAATTAAAGAAGAAAATACATCTTGAGTTGATTCATTAATATATTTATATCATAATCATGACAAACGATTCTGAATGGGAATTTTGTTCATGGAAAAGTTTTTTAACAAATAAACAAAAATTTCTCTTTTTATACAAATAAATTTTACGACAGCTCGGAAGATTGTTCAAAACGGAAACGAATTAGTTATAATATAAATATATTAAGGTTTTCTTATTTTAATTTTCACCTTTTCCAAAGAAATTTGTTATATTAATTATAATTTTGATATTATTTACATTTAATTAAATAGACGAAATAAAATCAGTTTTAATGTCTTATTTTTTAAAAATAAATTGTATTAAAAAAATATTCCATTATTGAATTCATTCTAACCTAAGATTTGAAACTTCTTGATTTGACCTTCATAAGAAAACGACATAAAATTGCGATATAATACTGTATGTATCTCTTCTACTTCGCTTTTATAATTAAATTGAAGGGCAATAAATAATTGAGTGATATTTACCTGTTGGTGATGAATTCGAGAGAATTTCAACGAAGAGACGAGAGAATGATGCCTTGGCGTTTGAGCTGCAGCGTCGCGGCGCGTCGCTTGCCTGGAGACTGACTGAGGGCTGCTGCCTGAGGCGGCGACGGTCGCCGCACTGGCTGGAGTGGGGTGAGGCGCCAACAATGCTCTATAAATAGAACACAAGCAATAAAATAAAATTAATTATTTTAAAGATTATCTTTTAAAGAAAAATAAATTATTTCTATTTTATGCGAATTATCTCTTGCAAAAAGACAGAATAAATCTGGTGTGAGTGGTCGCACAGCACAAAACTTTCTCTTTAAATAATTAAAAGTTGTGTTATGTGCTTGTCATTTTTGTGTCGAGATTAGTTTCCGCCAATATATTAGAATCCAAAATGTAGAAAAACAGAAAAATATTTTTTATATTTTGTTACCATGGCAACCATTTCTCTTATCTTTCCTATGAAGAACAAGAGTAAAGTGGTTTTCAGACGATTTCAACGGCAAAATGAGAATATACATTTTAAAGAGCATCTAAAAAATAATTGATCTTTGAATTTTAAAATTAAAAAATAGTTGGAGCGAATTTTGAGAAAATCAAAAAAAAAAGTGAAAAAGTACATCAGTAAAGAAGCCTACTAGTACTTTTTAAAAGGACGATTTTGATTAAAAGCTTATTTTCGCGCTCTAGGGGGATGACTAACTTAAATATAACATTTCAACATCCTAGCTCAATTCCTTCATGCTTTAAATTGAAACCAGGCAGACACACACACACACACACACACACAAGATAATGTCGCAAAAATCACAGAGGCGTACCGAGGCAGTTGGGGGCCTGGGGCGGCACTAGAAGAGGGGGCCTTATATTGAATTTTTTTTTGGGGGGGGGGGTGCTCATCTTTAAATATCCTTCTCCTCCATACACAAAAATATTTTTAAAATACCGTATATCCCTGAACCCCAAGGGCCCCGGGACCTCTCAAAGAGAAATTTTCATTAAATTTTGTTGTTTTTTTTTATCTAAATTTTTCCGTTTTTACTTGAGCCCTGAGGGCCCCAGGGCCTTTCAAAGGAAAATTTTCATTAAATTTTGTTGTTTTTTTTCTTTTTTTTTTTATCTAAATTTTTCCGTTTTTACTTGAGCCCTGAGGGCCCGGGGCCTCTCAACGAGAAATTTTCATTAAATTTTGTTTTTTTATAAATATATGGGGGCCTATGCCGCTCGGGGCTTGGGGCGGACCGCCCCCCCGCCCCTTGGGTACGCCACTGGGACCTCAAACGTATATATCAGTAGGTCAAATAAATTGTTCTGATCATTGATAATTGATAGGCCTATTTATTAGGGTCATAAGACTGGTAGTCTTATAAATTTAAATCTAGCTTAATAAAGTTTTAAGCTTATATTGAATAAACATCAGGATAGATTTTATTCATGCAATAGTAATTCCACCTCTAAGGATTTGATAAAGCCCAAATTGAAATGTAACTATTGGAATAAGCTAAATTAAATAAGACGATGTGAATAAAACCAAGAGTTGTTTATATGAGAAAAAAGCTGAAAAATGATAATTAATTATTTTAAATTTATTTTAGGTTAAAAATAGGAATTATTTTGCATTATTCAAAAGTATATTTTTTGTTTTATTTGGCGAATGTGTCTGATAAAACAAAAATATTTTTTATTAATATTTGTCGTCTTATATAAGCATGCTTGGTCCCTTTTGATAGTAAGATATTACATTTATAATAAAAATAATTGAATTGCCCTACTTGATGGGGCTGTAAACAAATAAGTAGAGAAATAAAATCGTAAGAGCAATTTTTTATAGGCCTATATAACAATCATATCAAAAAAAATTATGTAAATTTTCTTATTTACCTTAGTTCGTATAAAAAAAGTATTTTCGATGTATTCCTTGGTTAATTCACACGAATTTATTTTAATAAATGAATGAGATTTCAATAAAAGCTCCCCCCTCCCTCCTAAAATCAGGTTTAATATATTATAGCTGTATGTACTTTTAATTATGAACAAGAAAATGCGCTGAAGCATTTTGATAATAAGCTTATCTCTAGATCAAATTTTTGAGAAAATGCAAAAGACGTATGAATGTCTCTCATTACATAGATTAAAAAAATTTCTAGATTTTTTTTATATTTTTATTCAGTATATAATATTATAAACCAGTGGTCGTCAACCTGCGGCCCTGTGCAACTTTTTGCGCGGCCCGCCAAAGGTGAACTTGGTCTGATTTTTTTTTTTTTTTTTTTTGACTATTCAGGCCTCTCCAAAATCAAGAAAAATAAGATACTTGCCATCAAAAGTTTCAAACAACGAGAAAAATAAAAGCAAAAACCATTCTCTCTTTCAAGCTCTGGAAATATTGAAAAAGAATTTTATTTTGTTTTCTTGTTACATTTGAATGTGCGGCCCGCATAAAAAATTTTATTTTGAAAATGGCCCGCCGTCCGAAAAAGGCTGCCGACCCCTGTTATAAACAATACTTTCTCTATATATATTTTATATAAGCCTATAGGGTAAGAGAAAGTAAAAAAGATCTTCATTTACCATTTATAGGAGTGAGGAGATTGCCCGTTTATAAGTCGATAAGATAGATATATATCTCGCGGAGTGTTGAGAAAATAAACAACCGGAAGAGTAGAGGAATCTGAAAAGAAACGATTAATAAATATTATCATTTTAATTATAATAACCATTTTAAAATATAATTAAAGTTCTATATATGTAGTCTATATTCTGCATGGGACAAACTTTTTTTATTTGTAATAACGTCGTTTTGTTAATAGAACTTTTAATTCCCCTAAATGACCATGTGAAAAACTTTTGACCTCTTTTGTTTTATTTTTTTCTGTGTCTGAAAATGTGCAGCTTATTAATAATAATTGATCTTATATCATAGTAAGATTAATCTAATTTAAATGCAAGGCTATCTTAAATCCCAAATCAGAAGGGGCGATTGGGCACGTGCCCACGGCGCCCACTGGTGTATTAAATTCCAAGGACGCACAGAAGTAACGAACTCAAAGGGTTCGAAATGGCAGTCAACCAAACACAGTCACATACTAATACAAAGACGAGCGATAGACATCAACACAGAGAGAGAGAGAGAGAGAGAGAGAGAGAGTGGGGAGAGTCGTCACCTTCGCGCATATTCGTAAACAGGCAAGAGAAAGAGATAGAGGGAGCAGGGCCTGAGACACCCACACAGGTACAAAGTAAAAGGAGCATCATCCCCACTATTTTGATAAGATAGAGAGCACCTCCCCCATAAAAATTACAGACGCAAACATATATATATACATGTATAGGCCTAATTATTTTATGAAACCTCTCTAGATAGCAAATTATATAATTTTCAGCTCAGACTCATCTCATTACCTTTAACCTATATGACCTTCATTCAATTTAAATACGAAATTAAGGTATTAATTAAAAAAACAAAAAACAAAATAGGATTAAAGGAAAGTACCTTGAGTTTTGTAAAAAACGATGGAATAGAAATTGGAATGTGAGGAAATATCCAGGAGCAAAGATAACGATGGATTGTTGAAATGTCATGTTGGAAGGTAGCGTCGGTGGAGAGCGCGAGATGAAGGGAGGGGCTATATCTTAAAGGCACAAAGGCTTGCCTCCTACTAAATTAAAGATGGAAGACGGACAAGAAGCGAGCCGGTCAGCCTAATTAACAACAATCGAGAGAGATGGCTCTCGCGTCGCAACAAAGAGGCTTCTTCAAAAAAGAATTATTCAATAAATTTGAAAAACGTTAGTTTTTTTTATTTAATTTCACCTAACCGTAACTAAACTAATTAATAAGAGTTCAAATTAATAATAAAAATAATTCCATAACTAAGATAATTTAATATCTATTTTTTTTTTTTTTTTTATTTATCTTTAATAGAATATCTTAAAGTGTGTTTCTTGAAGACCTGGGGACACGAAACTCTTTGAAGGATTCCGCATAATAAAAAAATATTTTTACTTGAGAAAGTATTGCGATCATGCCAAAACTCGGTTTTTGTATTATATTATTTTTTATATAAAATATAAATTATAATAAAATTGATAAGCATATATAAACAATGTCTGTCTATGAAAAGAAGAAATTTGATGGCTGACTGATAATTGGACTTTGTTATGCAATGGTGTGTCAAAGACCAAAAATCGAGTTTTAAGAAAATCAACATTAAAGTTTTTTGTTTTCATTGGATTATATATAATTTTTCTTGTCAATTGTGCAAGTAACATTAAATATAAATTTTTTTAGGACATATTTCATAAAAAAATACTATTCATTGAAACAATATTCAGTGCTTAACTCAATTTTGAATTTTTTTGGTCTTTGACACACCATTGCATAACAGAGTCCAATTAACAGGAGCAGGTGGATGTAGGCAATCAGCAAAGAACAAAAACTTTATTTAAATATCGTCGACGTTTCGGGAAAGCATCGTTCCCATCTTCATGGAGATAAATTGTTAATGTTGCTTTGTTAGATTAATACATGTCGATTCATACAAACTTATAAAATAAATTTGCATATACCATTAAATGTATTTTAAATCATATATGAAAATTGTAGCAGGTGCTGACATATCAGCACTGGCCAAGATTGAAAGACTGATCCAGGCACCTATTACAATTCTCATATACAATTAACTAATGATAAACTAATGGAATATGCAAATTTTATGTTATAACTTTGTATGAACCGACATGTAGCAATCTAAGCAATATTAATAATTTATCGTTCTGAAGATGGGAACGATGCGTTTCCGAAATGTCGACGATATTTAAATAAAGCTTTTATTCTTTGCTGGCTGCCTACATCCACCTGCTCCTGTTAATCAGTGAAATTTTTCTATACAAAAGGACGCCAGAGCCCTTCATCTTCGAAATATCATTAAAAAATAAATAAATAAAATAAAAAAGTGTTAATGCTGTGAGAAAGTACACAAACCGATACACTATTCAATTTAAAACTCAAAGGCAAAAACAAGCCTCGAAGACATCAACTTGGAGATAGTGCTACTTGGGGATTAGGCAGAATGGGGCTCCGAAGTCAACCCAAACTAAACACAAACACTATCACACACAACCAACCTCTTCTTAGATGTCAAAGACAAATTCAAACCACTGAAACATCAACTGTCCAAATCTGGGGGCAAGATTGCCGAAAAGAAACCACCACCATCATTACTTCTTTATCTTAAACGATATTTGGACTGGCTAATTTACAGGGTGGCTATTGGGCAAATTTTTTGAACAAAACTCTCCCTAGTTAAAAATATAAAAGTACAAGGTATGAGACAATATTAAGGTTAAATAAATTTTAAATTGAAAGAGTTGTTTACTTGAAAAGTTGTTTTTGAATCTTATTATTTTTGTTGAATAAAGCCAAAATGATAAAATGAGAGATAGAAAGAAAAAGAAAAGAGAGATAGAGAGAGAGAGATAAGAAAGATATAGAGGAATAATTTGATATTTATTAAATTATCTATGTGCTTTGCTTTAACATTTATTTATCCCCATTTTTACTTTCTCTTACCTCTACGTATATATCTTTATATATATAGAGAGAAAGTATTGGATTCATGTCAAAAATTCGATGTCGAGATTTTGATGGATCTTCACGTTTTGAGGTCCCCTGAATCCAAAAAGTGGCTTTCGCGACATGGTCTGTATGTGTGTCTGTGTGTCTGTCTGTGTTCAATTTTAAGCATGAAGGAATTGAGCTAGGAGGTTGAAATTTTATATTTGAGTTAGACACCCCCCTGGATCGAGAAAATAAGCTTTTAAACAGTTTTCGTTAAAGTACATAATACGCCCATCTGTATTTTTTCCTTGACGATAGACCGGCTTTTTCATCTTAGAAACTGTTTATGGGGCAAATTTTGAAGCCTTAGGGAAACTTCCTGAATCGGTCTTTAAAGAGGATTTAGCCAAATTTCGAAGAATTAAAAAATAAAGCCCTGCGATACCATAAAATATCTCACCAGTAAAATTCTCTATACGTTTTTTCTTTTCATATATTTTAATATCAAAGAAAAAATGTAAAAGTATTTACTTAATGTAAAAAAACTATATTCATTTTTTCTAAATAAGCTTATAAAATACTTGGGGAAAAAAATTAACCATTTGAGCTATGAATATGTATGATACGGTAACAAAAGAAAGCATGCTCTTAATTTTGATATAAAAAAAAGAAAATGTTATTAAAAAATCCATGAATAATGTGCTTTTAAAAGTGAGTTAAAAATCAACTTAAAAAAAAATGATAATAATAAATAACTTCTTAAATTTAAATCTTTCTCTTGTAATTAAAATTTAGTTTTAGAAATAGAGTAAATAAAATTCAACGGAGTGAAGTTTCAAAGAGCACTCAAGCCATTTACTGATTAATATAATAAATTTTCATTGTTTTGAAATAATGAGTGAAAAATATATACAAAACGCAATTTATAGCTATGATGTTATATTCATAAAAGAGTAGGAAAATGAGAGATCAGCTAAAGCTTTTTCTTTATGTATTTTTAAGGTTCCCTGAAACCAAAAAAGTGAATCCCTCAAAATTGAGTTTGTCTGTGTGTATGTCTGTATGCCTGTCTGTCTCTGCATGGAGGAAATGAGCTACGAAGCTAAAATTTTATATTTTTTTAAAGTTAGGTACCTTCCCCGTCAGTTAGAATAAGCTCTTGAACAAAATCTGAATGAAAAAGTAGGCCTACTAATACTTTACTCTAGTACTTTTTCAGTATTTTAGAACGAAGCTTAAGCAGAGTGAATTGGGAGAAAATATAACATAACAAAAAGGCATTCCTAACAAAAATGCGTTCCCAGCGCCCGGGCGACGGCGGAGGAAGGCGAGGCCACGCCCACCTTCTTCTCTTCTCTTTATTTCCTTCTATCTACCGTAGCATGAGGAACTTCGTTCCTGCCGGGGGTCCTACGAACCCACACGTTTGCTTTTTTTTTATTTTTCTCAAAATTTTTGATGATTAATTGGAAATTAGTGTCGAAAATATATAGAATTTTACTTTCTCTTACGGGGGTTATCTCCAGGATCAAATAACCCTCCCCCTACCTCCCTCCAATATCCCGTAAAAATTTACAAATTTTAACGGCGGTGTGTCAGATAGGCCTACTAGATGAGAATAACAAATCTAGTTAGCAATGCGCATGCGCGATAGCTTATTGAGGGGTGTAAAAACACGAACAAGCAGAAAACATAGCTATCTTCATAGTGTTCGTTAGCACCTGGTGCTAAAAAGTAAAATGTTAACGTCGCGGTTGAAACTTTGTTTAGAGAATAGCATTCTTAACGCTGGTGTTATTACTTAACTTTTTAACACCCAATTTATGATGTTAAATTTTAACGTTTGTTTTTAGAGAATAGACCTGTTTAGACGATTAATTTTGTTTAACTACTGTATCCATACCTTTCGTTTTATCAATAATACGAAAATCAATATTATCTTTTCAGTTTTTCCATTAAAGACAATTAAAATAATTTATATTATATCTACCGATCTCTATGAAATTTTAAACATATTAATTATATTTAACAATTTTACTTTTTTAATCGCTAGATAAAAAATACACTTTGTGTATTATATTATAATTTACTAATATTAATAATAAATAAAAAAAAAATGACAATCAAATTATAATCTTTGATTGTTTAGATTAATCAGATAACTGAAAGCGGTGTGAGAGTAAAACAATAGGTTGTTTAATTTAAATAATACCTCAAAGTTTTATTCACAAGGCTGGTATTTGCATTTTAGCTCTAAAACTAATGGCATGAGTCAATATGCCTTATAATTGCTTTTAAACTTTTGAAGAGTGGGGTGGAATACCGTTTCATTTAATAATATCGAGAAAAACTTTTGAAATTTTGATTATCCTAATGAATTTCTCTATCGATTACTCTTTTTTTATAAGTTTATTAAAAAAATAATAATAGGAAAATTTGTTGAGAGATCATTTTAAGATAAAACAGATGATATTGGAAACCAGACAACCAAAATATATGTAGAATTAGTCCGAAAAAATCCGGAATATGAATTTAAAAAATCTGGTGTGACTGGCGCACGCACTCAACTTTCTCTTACCTTCGGTAATCGAAAGTTGTGTTCTGTGCTTGTCACACTCAGATTTTTGTGTCGACATGTATTTAGTTTCCGACAGTAGGGTACATTCGATTTTCAAGATGTAAAATTTATAAGTATGGGAAAATATTTATATTTTGTTACCATGGCAACCATTTCTCCTATCTTTTCTATGGAGTACAAGAGTAAAGTGGTCTTCAGAAGATTTCAATCACAAAATGAGAATATACATTTTATAGAGAATCTAAAAAATAATTGATTTTTGAATTTTAAAAAAAATCGTTGGAGCAAATTTTGAGAAAATCGAAAAAAACTGAAAAAGTGCATCAGTAAAGTACTAGTACTTTTTGGTCGATTTTGTTCAAAAGCTTCGTGTCACGTCCCATGGGGGTGTCTAACTTAAATATAAAATTTCAACCTCCTAGCTCTTTTCGTTCTTGAGATATTTTGTTCACAGACACACAGACAGACAGACAGACAGACAGACAGACACACAGACAGGCCATGTCGCGAAAACCACTTTTTGGATTCAGGGGACCTCAAAACGTGAAGATCCATCAAAATCTCGACATCGAATTTTGACATGAATCCAATAGTTTCTCTCTCTATATATTAACATATATAGAGGTACGAGAAAGTAAAAATTTGAAATATTACATCGGCAAAGTGTACTTCAAACAATTTTCACGGACAATTTCACTAATATACGTTTTAAAGAGAATCTAAAAAAATCTGGTGTGACTGGCGCACAGCACACAACTTTCTCTTACCCTTCGGTAAGAGAAAGTTGTGCACCGTGCTGGTCACACCAGATTTTTGTGTCGAGATATATTTAGTTTCCGATAGCACCTTAGTTTCAAACTTGCATTTTAAATGTTGACTGCTTGAAATAAACTATGGTTATTTTTCAAAATTTTAATCTCATATTTGGACATTTTATACACAATATAGAATCGTAAATAAATACAAAATTTCATAAGAATTGGAAAAAAAATTTTAAATGCCTAAAAAGTTCCAAAGGGGACCCCCTTTTGAATCGAAATTAACATACAAATTCCTATAGGAAATTAACATTAGGCCTATGAGAGAAGGCGGAGAGACAGGCGATAATGTTTGCAAGTGAGAGAGAGAGAGTATATGTTTTCTCCTAAGCAATTAAAGACACAAATAAAATAAAAATAAATGGGAATTTAAATAATAATTGATTTTTAATCTAATAAAAAGAAAAAGATTTAAATTCCGTTACCATGGCAACCAGTTCTATCTTTCCTATGAAGAACAAGAGTAAAGTGGTCTTCAGAAGATTTCAACGGCAAAATGAGAATATACATTTTAAAGAGCATCTAAAAAATAGTTCATTTATGAATTTTAAAAAAAATCCTTGGAGGGAATTTTGAGAAAATCTAAAAAAACTGAAAAAGTACATCAGTAAAGTACTAGTACTTTTTGGCCGATTTTGTTCAAAAGCTTATTTTGAGCGTGTGGGAAGGTACCTAAGTTAAATATAAAATTTCAATCCGGTAGCTCAATTCCTTCATGCTAAAAATCTGTCCACACAACAGACACACCACACACACACACACACAACACACAGACCAATTTGCGGGACCCACTTTTTTGGACTCAGGGGACCCAAAACATGTATACCATCAAAATCTCGACATCGAATTTTTGACATGATCGCAAACTTTCTCTCCTATATATTTCATATATAGGCAAGAGAAAGAAAATAGTTGATTTATGAATTTTAATCAAAATCTTTGCAGTGAATTTTGAGAAAATCGAAAAAAAACTGAAAAAGTACATTAGTAAAGTACTAGTACTTTTTGGCCGATTTTGTTCAAAAGTTAATTTTCACGCCCCAAGAGGATGCCTAACTTAATTATAAAATTTCAACCTCGTAATTGCTATATTTTCCTATGAAGTACAAGAGTAAAGTGTGCCTGAAAAGACTTTAAGGGCAAAATGAGAATATACATTTTAAAGAGCATGTATAAAAATAATGATTTTTGATTTTAATCGATTTCGGTAGATCAAATTTTGAGAAAATCAAAAAAACTGAAAAGAAGAAAAAATCAGTAAAGTACTAGTACTTTTTGGCCGATTTTGTGTCCGGGAGGGTACCTAACTTGAATACAAAATTTCAATCCGGTAACTCATTTCCTTCATGCTAAAAATCGTTACACACACACAGAAAGACCAATTTGCGGGACCGACTTTTTTGGACTCAGGCCTCCTCAAAACTTGTATATCCATCAAAATCTCGACATCGAATTTTGACATGAACGCAATAGTTTGGGGCGGCAAATTAAATTTTGCCCCCCCTAACTCTAGTTCCGGCCCTGTTTGAATCAGAGAAACGTTCAGTAAATTCTAAATGGGATTTGAATGAAATGAAATTATTTCGTTGTGTTTTTAATAATTAACTCTGAATTTGTCAAAGATTTATCTATCATTATATATTTAATTAAAAAATGAATTAGGATTGTAAATTTTTCAAGATTTACTCACCAAATGAAGTATTTCTGGTAATAAAACCAACCAGCACTCAGACTTCGGCTGACAGAATAGGTCTTTGAAGCCTTACTAAACGATAGCATACAAGATATCCAGGTTTGCAGCCGCTGTGAACCTGCAGGAACAAGAATAAAATCATGTAAAAAAATATATATTTATACGTCTATGTGAGGAACGTTTGTGTGGGTGTGTGAGAGAGCAATAAGGGATTATAGGACAATTTCTTATTTGAAACAGAATAGATTATTTAAAAGATTCTTGAAGAAAGTATTATAATATGGTTCTCAATGAAGTGAATAACCTAGAGAATTAAGGCAATCACAGATTGCAGCTTTACACACGCATGTGTTTTATAGCCCAAATGGGGTAAATAACGAAAAAAAATTTTTTTAGAGAAAAATTTTTTTTGAAGAATATTTTAATAATCCAAAATCTCATTCTCTCAACTTCTAACATCATTTTAACCATCATGAATATTTAATTATTTATAATTTCCATTTAGGTAATTCTATTTTCTCTTCTAACCTTAAAATGACAACATAAATTTGATACCATAAAGCCTTAACACAAATTGAACCTCTTTGTTCTTAGAGACAACGAAGAGGTTAATTCCTTCCCTTTCTTTTTCAATTTCCTTAAAATTTCTCGGTGAAACACACTTTGTAATAAATATCTCCTTATTATTCCAACGCGTAAATTGTTATTCGACTAATTTCATAAACATCTTTTAGTTTTTTAATTATTTTTATACTGCAAATATACAAGAAGAAAAAACAAAATGCTTGTGTGATTAAGTGGCAGTAGACCGATGGAACACAGATTAATGATATATTATCCTTAATCGTTGGGTTGGAGATCTCGGGTTAGACACCCAAGCGTCAGAAGTCACTTGATCCACCAGCTTCATAAAATATTGCAAATAATTTAAATGTTATTGAATATTAATAATCTGATTCAAATGAAAATTATTTAAGTATAATATTGTATAATCGATTAATGGTGAACTTTCCGGTTCAGATGACAGACATCAATTCCTCAACTTGCTTAAACGGAGCTTGACAGACAGACGGACACACCAGATATATAGATCCGGATCAATTGAATATATAAATTGTAAATTAATAATTTTATTAAAATTATAAATAGTCCAGGCGCTGGGGGTAGTTGAGTAGCCAAAATGTGAGGACCGAATTCCCCCAATAGATTTTGGCTGAGAATAGCTCCCAGAATAAGAATCCGAATCTTGGGAAAGGGACTATAGATAATCACCGAATCTGGTAGCAAGATAGTACTTTTCATTATTTGAGCTCTTAAGTATAAGAATTTGAACATAGTTGCAGGTCTTCACATTCTTAGCACGTATTCCATTGATTTCCTAAACAAATAAGGGGAGTGGGGGTAAAAAAAAAAAAAAATTGGACCAAAAATTGGTCCGGCAAGAGCCGGATTCTTATTCTAGGAGCTATTCTCAGCCAAAATCCATTGATGTGAATAGTGAACATTTCATTTATTCTCTTTCTCTCTCTTTGTTTTAGTAATTCAATTTGAAAATTTAAATGTATTAAATATATTCCAAATAAATCTATTATATTAAAATATAGAGAATATATTTAAAAAATTCAATATAAATTAAATAAAATCTAATTTAATCAATCAATATAAACAGAATAGTAGATAATTTTATTAATAAGGTTAATGGAAAATAACCTTTGTTAAATTCAATTAACGTTTTTTATTTAGAATTGGATTTATTAATTTAATTGAATATTTCAAATTATGATCCTAACTTTTAGAAAATTATATTCATACCGATATAGTCTATACATATGCAAAGAATTAATTTTCGTAAGATATTCACAGTGATAAAACATTTAAAATTACACCCGCCTAAGCAAATTTATTTAGATATTAAAAAAGAAATATAGTCTTTTTTCTCATTTAAACAATGTAATAAATTTAGATCATTAAAAGTGTTTTATGGGAAAATTAACAAAATCATTAAGTTATATATGAGAGATGGCCTCCGTAAAGAGAATTGTCATCCGAAAAGACCTTCTAAATCTTAAGGCCTCATCATCATTTCTCTTCTTTATTTCATGGAATATAACCTTTATTATCTAAAGGTACATACCGTGTACGTCTATTTATCCTGTTTATGGCCAAATATTTCTTGATCAAAGAAGCAATTTATCAAATAGTTGTAATACACATTGCTACTTTTTTTTAAGTTGAAAACAAAAATTAAAATAGAAATTTTAAGTTATGATTGGCGAATAAATTTGATTTGAAACGTTTTTAAAAAAAAACTGAGAATATTTTTATTTGGTCTTCACGGGCGTAACTAGGGGGGTGCCTGCCCCGAGGGGCGCCGGAACGAATTTGAATCAGGGGGGGGCAAAAATTTTTTTAGAAAATTAAAATAATTTAATATGTTCAAATAGTATAAAACAAAAACAAATCTACTATAAAACTTTAAAAATTTTAAATAAAATCACAATTTTAATAAAATTAAAATTTTAAAAAATTTGGTAGTGATTTTATCAAAAATTTTTGGAAAAAATTTGGAAAAAATGAATTTCTTACTCTTTTAATTTAGAAGATTTTATTTTTCAAAAGTAAAAATATATCATTTTTAATAATAAATGAAATAAAAGAAGAAATTTTGCCCCCCTCTCCCCCCTGTAGGATCAGGGGGGCAATGTCCCTTGCCCCCCCCAGTTCCGGCGCCTAGCCTCCCCCCCCCAGAAAGCTCTTTGTCCCAAGAAAAATTGAGAAAATATGGGGCTTCCCAGGCCCACGGGAGGATGGCTGGTCCCATGGCCTCCCCAGTGAGGATGGCTGGTCCCATGCCCCCCCCCCCAGCCAAATTCTCTAGTTACGCCCATGTTGGTTGTCTGTTCTCATATATTCTAAGCATCTGTGTTTAATTCTTTGTAATTTTTGATTTGAACAAATGGCTTAAATAAAATCATCGGACTGCATGGGGTCCGAACCCGCAACTTTTGGTATACGAGGCTAGCACTATTATTTTCTTAATTAATTCATTCTTTATTTTTTATACAACATATGACATGATTATGTTATTTTGAGTATCAAGTATGATTAAGACTCTTTTAGGCTTTATCAAATATTAATTAGAAAAACGAGATAAAATTTATCAAAGATAAATTTTTAGAATCAAATGGAATAGAGACAAATATTTTCTATTTATGTATAATAATTAACAATACGAATAGGAGGTTCTTTTAATAAACTTGTATTTCCTTTTTAAATAAGAAAATTTAAGGCCGGAAAATAAGAGAAAAAAGAATAAGAAAATTTCAATGAACATTAATAAATTTCACAGCAACTCGTTTTCCTGTGTGTTGTTTGGCCATATAAATTTCGCCTAACCTAAATCTTCTAAAGTAAATAAATTGGATCCACTCGGGTTTAAAGCTCGAGTCTGTGAAACATCGAAAGCCCCCTCGTGTTAATTACATCCATCTTCAGATGAATAATTACCACAATTATTTTCAAGAAAGGCGAGGCAAATTTTAAATTAATTAAAAGATAAAGGAGGAAAAAAATTGTCCCTTCACGATTTTTTACTTCATCTTACCTCTCTATATGTTAATAGCCCATATAGGGAGAGAAAGTATTGGATTCATGTCAAAAATTTGATGTCGAGATTTTGATGGATATACACGTTTTGAGGTCCCCTGAATCCAAAAAAGTGGTTTTCGCGACATGGTCTGTTTGTGTGTCTGTGTGTCTCTGTGTGTGTGTGTCTTTGAACAAAATATCTCAAGAACGAAAAGAGATAGGTGCTTGAAATTTTATATTTAAATTAGGTACCCCCTAGAACGCAATACGAAGCTTTTGAACAAAATCGCCCAAAGAGAACTATTACTTTACTGTTGCACTTTTTCAGTTTTTTTCGATTTTCTCAAAATTTTCTCTAACGATTTTGATTAAAATTCAAAAATCAATTATTTTTTAGATGCTCTTTAAAATGTATATTCTCATTTTGCCATTGAAATCTTCTGAAGACTAATCTTGTACTCCATAGAAAAGATAGGAGAGATAGGAGAAATAGTTGCAATGGTAACGAAATATAAATATTTTCCCAAACTTATAAATTTTACATCTTGAAAATCGAATGTACCGTACTATCGAAAACTAAATACATGTCAACACAAAAAATCTGGTGTGACAAGCACAGAACACAACTTTCAATTACCGAAAGTAAGAGAAAGTTGTGTCCTGTGCGACCAGTCACACCAGTTTTTTTTTATAATTATTAAGTAAAATAATTCTAATTAAAAGCTGATAAATAGAGCAACATGTGTCCTTGATCAGACTGTATGTAATATCAACTGCTTACAATAGGCCTACATGTCTGAGGGGGTTGTTTTGTTATTAAAGCAGAGAGGATTGTAAAGGGCTCTTAATTTATGCCCTAACAAGCCGTGGTTGAGATGAAAGTATAATTTGTCAACACCAAGTTTGATTAAAACTCAATTTGTATGATAATAAAAAAAAAAATTTTATAATAATTAAATTGTAATGATGGAAATTTTAATTTGAACGAATTTGGATTCATCAAAAAGTTTGTGTCTTTTTGACTTTTAAATGAAATCATAGAGCCAATAAAAGCTATTAAAATTAGTAGTGACAAAAGAAAAATTTCGACTTCATTAATGATGAAGTTAAAGTTGAAAGGGAATTTAAAATTATGAAAATTTCATACGATACTTTTAATGAGCAATTAGCGGATGTGGAAATGTGAAAATAATTCAATTAGAGTTAATATTAAATACTGTATTTCAATGTAATGAAAAAATGAGAGTAAATGATCCAAGGAGTAGAGAGATCGAGGAAATTGCATTTAGAGTAGTGGCGTAGTTTAAAAGAAAACAATACTTTTTCAAATACGTTCTAAAAGCCTGATTCTAAATACACTCGACAACTATTACTTTCTATTACCTATATAAAGGCCACGATCTGGGGGAGGGGGGGGGGGTTAGTGGGGGCATGTGCCTCGGGAGGCACATATCAGAGGGCGTCAAAATAGGAAAAGTGGTTCACAAAAACAAAATGAAATTATCAGGCATTTGTCGTCTCTAGGCAGTGGATTCTTTTGCCGTCTCCTCGCCTTCAACCACCCCAACACTGAAAAATACCCTAACATGCTGCAGTGAGAAAGTACTGAGATCATCAGATTTTTCAAATTCATTTTTCGGCTTTTCCTTCCATAGAGCCATTTATAACCATAGTTTATTTCAAGCAGTCAACATTTAAAATACACAGAGCCTATGGAAATTTTGAATCCATCGACTTTTTTACTTTTTACTTATGAAATGCAAGTGGTCAAGTTTGGAACTAAAGTGCTAAGGGAAACTAAATATATCTTGACACAAAAAAATCTGGTGTGACAGCATAGTAAACAACTTTCAAACCCCGAAAGGTAAGAGAAAGTTTTATGCTGTGGGTTAAGTCACAACAGATTTTAAATAAAACAAATATACCTTCTTTCTCTTGTAAAAAAAAAAAAAAAAAAAAAAAAAAAAATTACTAACGACATAATCCGAATAAAAAAAAAAATAAATAAATTTAGAGCTTTGAAAAAATGCATAGTCAGAATAAAAAAAAAAAAATATATTTATTGGATTTTCAATACCAAACGCATTTATTCACAGGATTGTCCAGTGCAATGAGTTTTCCGAAAGACAGACAAATTTTATTAATTTTAATCTTCTGGTTGACCATAACCTTTAACCTTTAATGAAAGCCAACCTCTAATTCAATTAAATTTATTATTATCCTAACATGTATAATAAATTTTTGAATTAATTAAGTTAATTTATATGTATTCAAATAGGACGTTTAGACCAATCATTCAGTAGACATCTTCAGGTACAGATTAAACAAAATTTATACTGTAGATTTGAGACTTTATGATTTGTATTAAAACTATACCTGAAGGAAACTACAGATGAAATGGTCAAATTAGCCACTGTCCTGAGGTAGTAAAGAGTTATAATTATTTTTAATTAATTTTTGATGTCAATTAAATTAAATAAATATGGACGTAATCAAAATAACCCCCGAAAATATCTGTTCTATATTATTTAAATACTCATAGGTTAAATAAATATGCCTGGTAATAGGGCTTTAGGATAGTGAACGACAAATCAATTTAGAAGTATATTTTTATGATAGTTTAATAAAAAAATAATTATAGTTTTTGTTCAAAAAAATTTTTTTTTTTAAATAAGCTTATAGAGCAGAGCGTGGTTCCCAACCGGTGTGCCCCGGCACCCAAGGGTGCCGCGAGAATGCCTAAGGGGTGCCGCGAGATATTTAGATAAAAAAAAAATAAAATAAAGAGGCGAAAAAATAAAGTTTTGCTAAAAAAAAGGTCAAATGATTAAAATGGAAGCGGCAAAATTTTCCGTAGATCGGAAAAAATTAAGCTTTGCCAAAAAAAAGGTCAAATGATTTTCACGCAGGGGAAAAAAAATTTGCCCAAGGGTGGAAAAAAATTTCGATTTGATAGGAAAAAAAAGGAAGGGTGCCGCTAGTGTGTAATATTATTCCCAACGCACCTTTGGGGTGCCGTGGACTTCAAAAGGTTGGGAAACGCTGTTATAGAGAATAAATTTATTTAAATTTTTTGTCACTGCTAAGAGAAGAAAAAATATCTCTTTAAAGTTATACATTAAATAAAAATTCTCTCTAAATAAAAGTGAAATATTCCCTTAAGAATCCGCCTCACTACGTCCTCTTTATTACGTTGTATTCTATGGAATTAATTCAGTGGATTCAATGAAAATGTATGAATGCGTATAAATATGTATTTAACATCGGAACCCTTTCGTTATCAAGAGGTTCATTAGTCTGCTCAGAATTCCCTTGGCATCGCCTCTCCCTGTTTTCTATTTTTTTTTTTTTTTTCTTAAGATGATAGTCCTTGGAAGATTTTTTTCCCAAGGTCTTAGAAATAACAATAATTAAATAGCAACTAACTCTTGTGTAATTTTATATTATCTTTGAAATAAAAAAAAATTAAAGCCTTAGGTCTTTGAAAATATAAAATTTCTCTAGGTGGATGAGACATAGTTTCTCATTCTTTTTTTGCTCACAGCCCCCTTTGAGAATATGTTTTTTTCTAGAGCCCCCCCCCCCTTCTCCCATCTTAATTGCCCCCTTTGCGAAAACAATTTGGGAACTGAAGCCTTGAAAATGGTTTCTTTTAGAAACCGAAACCAATTACTATGCACACATTGGTCGGCCATACTTAAATTTCACCAAAAAAAGTTAAACAAAAATGTGTCTTTTAATATCCTACAGCGAACCACCTGCTACAAAAAACGACAAGTAGATCTCGAGCTTCCTCTCAGATAATTAATCCTCTTGTCTAGTTTTCGGTTTTAAATTAATATTTAGAAAAAAATCTGGAGTAACAGAAGTGCTCTCTCCATTCACTGCCCTTTTTGTCAAAGAATTTAATGAATATTTTGTAGTAAGATAAGAGGAATATTATATTTCATTTAGCCCTATTGTTTTTTTCTTTAAATGACAAAATATCAAAATTTTCCTGAATAGTTCCATTATCTAATATTGAACAATAAGAAAATTTATGTTGCCATAAATGAATCAAATACAGCTGCTAACTAATGTCAATAAATAATTCATTTTAATTACGCCCATTTGTAACGCCTCTATTCAGTATGCTCACTTGTAACTACACTTATACTACAACGATAATAATTTTAAAAAGTATAAATTGTCCTCCTTCAAAACATATTTTTTTTAATTTATTTAAGGTCTTTTTTCGGCCATTTAGACCCCGTCCCTATTTACTACAACTGATTGATATCAAATATAAATTTCTATATAGGAAGATAAAATTCAGTCAAATCATATAGCTATTAATGGTTTATTTACAATATTAAAATCTGGTGTGCTGGCGCCTAGCACAGAACTTTCTCCAACATTCGGTAATCGAAAGTTGTGTTCTGTGCTTGTCACACCAGATTTTTGTGTCGACACATTAAGTTTTCCACCGATATATTTGAATTCAAGATATAAAATTTATAAACATGGGAAAATATTTATATTTTGTTACCATTTTGGCAACCATTTCTCCTATCATTCCTATGGAGTACAAGAGTAAAGAGGTCTTCAGAAGATTTCAATGGGAAACTAAGAATATACATTTTAAAGAGTACCTAAAAAATAGTTGATTTATTAATTTAAAAAAATCATTGGAGCGAATTTTGAGAAAATCGAAAAAAAACTGAAAAATTATTATACATCAGTAAAGTACTGGTACTCTTTCGCTAATTTTGTTCAAAAGCTTCGTGTCACGTCCCAGGGGGGGGGGTGCCTAACTTAAATATAAAATTTCAACCTCGGAGCTCTTTCTGTTCTTGAGATATTTTGTTCACAGACAGACCATGTCGCGAAAACCACTTTTTGAATTCAGGGGACGTCAAAACATCAAAATTTCGACACCGAATTTTTAACATGAATCCAATACTTTCTTTCTCTATATATTAACATATATAGAGGTAAGAGAAAGTAAAAAATCTTGAAAAAACTTTATTTTAGTTCATTATATCCTGAAGATGGAAGGAGTATAACGACGAAAGGAGCAAATACTGGACCAATCTTTTTACATGACGATTCTTCCCAATTTTTTTTTTTTTTTTATTATTAAAAAAAGATTTTCTATTTGAAGGCACATTTTAGACCCAGAGTATTTATTAATTACATTTAAAAAGAAAGAAAAGAGAAGATAAAATAATTTTAAATTTGTTTCTTTATGAGATGATATATGGTAGTAAAAGGGGCTTCAAAATCTCATTAAGTATCAAAAATATATTATATTAAAATATTTCCTTTGGTCGGTAAATGTGTTTTGAATGAAATGAAAAGATTTCACTTGTTGTTATTAATTAACTTTCTGAATTTATCAAAGATTTATATATCAGCATATAGATTTAATTTAAAAATGAATAGAATTTTAAAAATTTCATAAGTTACTCACCAAATTCTAGGATTAAAACAGGACAGCAACGTGGTCCCTACACGTCCGACAGAGGCGGCCCTTGAAGCTACTGAAGTGAGTGCAAAAGTAGTTCAGGTATGCTGGGCTCTGAACCTATGGACAAGAATAAAACTATGTAGAAAACTATTCCTATATGTGGATTTGAGCAAAAATATTATTTTGCATTTGAAACATATCAAGAAATAGAGGCAAAAATATTCATTTATTTCTATTTTTTGGATTAATGGATGGCTAGAAAGATAAAAAAATAGATTGCGAAACTTTCCAACTCTTTTTAAACAGAGCGAGCCATACACCCTGGGAGTATGAAATATGAGATGGGAGTCTCTGTTCCCAACCCCCCCTCCCCCAGCCCTTGGGCATTTCTCTTAACTAGAGAATTCATTTTAATTTTCTAATTAAATTGAAATTGCCTTATACAATTAGGTTGCGCTAAAATAGACATAGTTAAATCTAGTAATTTCATTAATCAAAATAACTATATCACAATCAAATTAACAGATAGAAATTGTTAAATGCAAATATAATTTATAGAGAGAGAGAGTGAGTAATTAACACTTTGGAAAATCAATCTGCTTAAATATTTATTTGGTCATTTAACCGTAATCAGTTGCATAATTTTTCATAATTATCCGATAAAAAAAATATTTTTTTTCACCTGTCGAATTTAATAACGTGATGTGTAATCTAGCGAATGAAAAATGTTAATTATATTACAGTCTCTTTCAAAAAGATAATATCAAGAGATTAACAAATGTAAAAACAGACCATAGCCGCGGGATATTTATGCGGAAAAATATTATTAAAAAGTAAAAATATTAATAAATCTCGCTCATCCAAGCAAATTATATTAGTACTTTCCTTTTTATACTATTTAGAATTTTTTTTACTAAAACACTTTGAAGGCTAATGTAGTGTGTATGCAGGGATGCATATTTAGTTTCTGACAGTACGGTACATTCTAATTTCAAGATGTAAAATTTATAAGTATGGGAAAATATTTATATTTTGTCACCATGGCAACCATTTCTCCTATCTTTTCTATGGAGTACAGGACTAAAGTGGTCTTCAGAAGATTTCAATCACAAAATGAGAATATACATTTTAAAGAGGATCTAAAAAATAATTGATTTATGAATTAAAAAAATAAAAATCGTTGGAGCGAATTTAGAGAAAATCGAAAAAACTGAAAAACTGCATCAGTAAAGTACTAGTACTCTTTGGTCGATCTTGTTCAAAAGCTTCGTGTCACGTCCCATGGGGGTGCCTAACTTAAATATAAAAATTTCAACCTTCTACCTCTTTCCGTTCTGGATATATTTTGTTCACAGACACACAGACAGACAGACCATGTCGCGAAAACCACTTTTTTGGATTCAGGGGACCTCAAAACGTGTATATCCATCAAAATCTCGACATCGAATTTTTGACATGAATCCAATATTTTCTCTCCATATATATTAACATATATATATAAAAGTAAGAGAAAGTAAAAAAGGGTTCTATAAGTTGTAGATATTTTAAATAGCTTTAATTAAAAAAAAAAAAAATTGAGATCGATAGTTTCAAAATTGTGGCCGCTGGAATCTTTCAAAATCAGCACCTCGAGACGCGCACCTTAAATTTCTACTATTTTCTAAAATGATAGATTGATTAGGGTGTGGCTGGCTGATAGAAGACTGCCTGCCCTAAGGGACTGGTTGTGATCTGCGCATCGTGATAACTAAGAGCCATGGCATTGTCATCTCTGACAGTGTCAGCCATGGAGACCTCTTGGAAACATCAAGGGTACCTACTATGTATATATATATATGTGCCTAAATACACAAAGAGAAGAGGCTTTTACTCTAAATAGATACCAAAAGCCAAGTCTCTTGTTAGTGCTCCAACTTTTATCTAAACATGTACCCTCTTACTTTTTACTTTACTTTGTGGTTATGAATAGAAAACGTATGATAAGAAATCTGAACGAGAGTCTAATTTGAATTAATTTTCTACTAGCATTGACTTTCATTTAGAGGAGAAGTTTTTAGTATCAAAATAAATTGATCGATTAAAATTTTTATATACTTTTGTAATTAGGGTTGGATGCTGGGTATATGGGATTGGAGTTGGAAGGATTGAAACTAGCTTTTACATCTTTACACCTTAATCAAAGCATTCGTTTCGGAAACTTTAACAGTGTAATATTTTCAGTGATAATGTAGTTTTTTAAGGCGTCCCTGTCATATAATATATGACATATGACAATATATGACCCATACATAACTATCTTATTATTATATTATAATAATAAGATAGTTGTGTATGGGGAGCATCAATCTGCCGAGAGAGCTTCCAGGCTATAGTTAGCGTAACGTCCGAAATTTTTTTTGGAAGTGTAAAAGTAGGTGTTCGACTAAAAGCTGGTTGCATTGTTCCTGACTCCCGATAATCGTCAGAAATTAAAGATCTATTTAGGAAAAAAAATTCAGTAAGACAAAAATAGGAATAATCTAATTTTTTGGAATAAGATTGAAAATTTAATGAGATTGAAAAAAATTCTAAAAACATCAGAATTTTCCATACTGTCAAGCAAATAATTTATTCTCATTTTATTTGTGAAATGACATACAGCCTTTGTTTTTCTTTTAAGTAATTTATTTACCTATCAAGATTACTTTCATTACGACTGTTATTTTGTCTTTATCAGAATTGATGATATCGATCAAAAATCTCGTAAAAACATTTTGTTTAAATCTAAGAAATCTTATAAAATAAACAATAAGTGCCTAAACGTAATCTTGATAAGTGAATAAATCACATGAAAAATCTGGGAGTGACTAGTCGCACAGCACACAACTTTCTTTTACTTTCGGTAATTAAAAGTTATGTTTATGTTATGTCACACCAAATTTTTTGTGACGACATATAGGCATACACTTTTAAAATGTTTACCCTCTTGAAATTGTTTAAACGAAACTCCTAAGAGCATGTAAAAATTAATTGATTTATGAATTTTATTCAAAATCGTTGAAGCCAATTTCGAGAAGATCAGAAAGTACATTAGTAAAGTATTAGTACTTATTACGAATACGAAATTTCGATGGATAGGATATGCACGTTTTGAGAGGTCTCCTTAAAACGAATTAAAAAAAAAAAAATAATAAGGAAATGAGCTAGGAGGTTGAATTTTATATTTAAGGAACCGGGAAAATAAGGTTTTAAATAAAATTAGCCAGTGTGACAAGTACAGTACGTAAGTTTCAATTAGCAAGGCTAAGAGAAAATTGTGTGCTCTGCACCAGCAGATTTTTTATTTTAAGGTCTGATAGAAATTTGAATGTTTCATAAAGTCAAATATTTATTTAAAATTATTTATCTTTTTGCTAGATTAAATTTTTTTTTCCCTTCAAACCCAAAATATTACGTGTCCTAATTTCTAAGCTCTTCTCTGGCATGGACATCTAAAACTAATGATAAATTCGTGAAGCGTTCGAAAGAATCTTAAAGGCTGCTGTGCGGGATTAAGAGAAAAGGCAAGAACAAGACTTTGTTTTGTGATAATTTGTCTCTAGTGACTGAGATATTTATTCTGGAAAATACATGGTTTAAGCTAAGAGTCGGCAAAAATTTTTTTAGCTCACTCTAATACCTAGATATTTTCCAATGTTTATAAATTTTATATCTTGAATTCTAATGTATTGTCAGAAACTAAATAGTGTATGTACTTAAATAGTAAATGCCTAGTGCGTTAATGACAGAACCCAGCTAACGAAGGAAATAGAAAATTGCGTGCGACCGTTAAACCAGATTTTCTGCCAAAAATCTCTTCCCAAAATTATTTTTTATTTCCTATTCTATTAATGTCAAGGGGATGTCTTTTTAATGAAGCCTATTAATTTCTTTTTTCAATATTCTACTCTTGGCCGGGGGGGGGGGGGGGGGTAAGGAGAGTAACAGTCATCCAAATGGTTAAGCGATGCCAATCGAGGCGAAAGCGTGAGATTGGTAACCCCGAGCAATGAGTGTGTGGAACGTCCCCCGGTAGCTATCGGTATTATTGTATTTAAATGATATAAATACTACTACTACTGTTCATTATTACATTAATTATAACAACCTTCATTGGCTTAATCGACCAAAGTAATATTAAATAAAATTTTAATTTTATTTCCGTAATCGTGCAATCATAAACCTGATTACATTTTTTTTTTTTTTTTCATTAGTTTGTATATTCTAAATCTTTTTTGATGATTTTTTTAATTTGATATTAGATAGTCTAATTTGCCTTCCATTTATATCGAAGGTAAATTTATTTAATGTGTAATTTTTTCTGTTCGTTGTTGATAGGAGAAATGCAACCCGCGAAACCATTAAAGTCTTATCTTATCATTTTTGGCTTGGCACACAACAGTTTATTGGTTTCTAATTAACGCCCCCACCTCTATTCATGCATATTTGCAATTAGAATCTCATTTATCTTCTTTCGATCATATAGTGATTAGTATCTTTACAAATTTGATAATTATTTGAATTTATGGAGATTTTGACTAATTCAGGGATTATGCTTGTTTAAGCCTTCTAGTTTATGATTATTATTATATGAACTCAGTATTAATTACATACAATTTTAAATAAGATAATTCTGATTGAATATTTTTATAAAAAATATTATAAATAAATTTTTTTAGATTAGTTAAAAATCCGGATAAAGGGCAGACAATAAAAAATTTTTTACGTCATTATGTTAATAACAAAAGCACGGGTTCGTACCCAGCGAGTACCTAATTTTCTTCTATTTACAATAGATGTCTAAAGCCCTCAAATGGACTATAGGATTCGTCGTCTCATAGAGAAACTCTTTTTGAATTGTCTTCTTTTTAGTTTCTCTTACCTCAATATATATGTTAATATATATATGGAAAGTATTGGATTGATGTCAAAAATTCGATGTCAGATTTTGATGGATATACACGTTTTGAGGTCCCCTGAATCCAAAAAAGTGGTTTTCGCAACATGGTCTGTCTGTCTGTGTGTGTCTGTCTGTGAACAAAATATCTCAAGAACGAATGGTGCTTGGAGGTTGAAATTTTATATTTAAGTTAGGCACCCCATGGGACGTGACACGAAGCTTTTGAACAAAATCGACAAAAGAGTACTAATTAGTACTTTACTGATGCACTTTTTCAGTTTTTTTTTTTTCGATTTTCTCAAAATTCGCTCCAACGATTTTTTTTTTTATTCAAAAATCAATTATTTTTTAGATTCTCAATAAAATGTATATTTTCATTTTGCCATTGAAATCTTTTGAAGACCACTTTAGTCTTGTACTCCATAGAAAAGATAGGAAAAATGGTTGCCATGGTGACAAAATATAAATATTTTGCCATACTTATAAATTGTACATCTTGAAAATAGAATGTACAGTACTGTCGGAAACTAAATAAATGTCGACACCAAAAATCTGGTATGACAAGCACAGTACACAACTTGTGATTGCGGAAGGCAAGGGAAAGTTGTGTACTGTGCTTGTCCCACCAGATTTTTTTAAATGTAATTTATAAAAAATCAATTATATAAACATTAATAAGATTCCCCCCCGATATTGTAAATAATTTTAATTTTGGCTTCTCTTTCTTCTTATTTGTACAAACAATACGTTTTTTTGCAAATAAAATATTATTATTATTATTATTATAAGAGCTGGAAAGTTTTGTAACTTAATTGCTTATTTTTTTATTATTTTCAATTCAAGTTATAATGATTGTGTTGAAGTTATCCACTTGTACCTCCATCATTCTCTATTCCTCTCTCTCTAATCAAAGATTCAATTTTCTTAAGTTTCGGTGTCTAGAAATTCCATTTCGCATCAGCCTTAGAACTTTGTTGAGTTGTTGAGCAACTCTGAGAATTTCCTGAATCCCCCCAGGCAAAATTAGAAAACGGGCACAAGTTAAAAATTTAATTTAATTTTGTTAAAAAAAATATATAGACCTCTATATATTTTTCATTTCTCACTTAAACTTGAATTTTATTGAATAAAATATTTTTTTTTATTTATTTTTTTTAACTTTATTCTCCTTTGTCTTTATCATGCGCACTAACTAAATCACGACAAAATATTTATATATTTTTATTTAATTTTTATGTGGCATCAAGAATGAAAAAAGTTTAAGAAGTTCTGCTCTATATCAAGAGTCGCGGGAGCGACTCGTCGCCGAGCAAGTAAAAAGCAAAAGAATTAATAAACTACGAAATAAAAATAATAATAATCTGATATGACTAATCACACAAATTTCGATTAACGAAGGTAAGATCACAAAAAAATATATTTATACCTATAATGAATCAGAGGACAAAATATTTTTGAGAAATTAAAGTAAAAAGTATATCAGAAAAGTATTTGTACTCTTCAAAAGCTTTAGTTTCCTTGCCAGAAGGGTACCTAACTTAAATTTAAAATTTCAAACTCGTAGTTCTTTTCGTTCTTGAGATATTTTGTTAATCAACAGACTATTTTGCAAACGTGTATTTCTATCAAAATCTCAATTTTGTGACAGACATGAATACAATAATTTTTCTCATTACATATATAGATAAGAGAAAGTAAAATTTATGAAACATAAATAGTTATTGTATGTAACATAATGTAAATTAATTAAAAATTAAGGTTGGTTTAAATTTGATTAAAGGGGACATCATATAGGCTAACTCATCATATTCTTCATTCCAATAATAATTCCCCAATTTTTATTTTTATTTTTTCAAATTCTTATAAAACTTTCAACTTCTCGACCAGTTTGTCAGTTAATTTTAATTTCAAAAATCTTTAATTCGGATGAAATCAAATCATAGGAGGATCTCTTCTCTCAGAGAGATTGAAATGGAAAATTCCATCAAAATAGCAGATTGTTGTCTCCCCTTTAACCCTTCCCCTGCCCTCCTTTTGCTTGTTATCTTCACGAATCTTTGAATATTCATATCGCGCGACAGGACTAAAATATAGGACTAAATGAAGGTAAGTGGTTTGAGGATTTGGAGGGATTGTTTAAGGGTCGTTGAGGGGGTTTGTCAGTCCAGGAGCAAACTCATGACAAACACAAACAAATGGGACACTTGTCCTCCTAGATTTTAGCAAATATCTGAACCCCATCCCTATAAAATGGTTAAATGAATATTCTATTGAATCATTTAAAACTTTCCTTCTTCCTTTATCTCATTTTCCAGAAAACACGTTTTTTTTTTTGTTCTTAAATTTTTGTAATGATATACCCCAAGATTACATTTCTAAAGCCCTTAGATAAAAATGAGTGTTAAAAGTTTGAGAGGATAACGATTCTTTATTGAATAAAAAGTTAGCTAAATGTGAAATCATCATTTTTTTTTTTTATAAATTTATTTACTAGTCTTAAATGAAAATACCTATATGTTGATGAGAAAAAAATGTGATCTTTAAGAAATTTTATGAAATAAATTCTCTAACAAAACTTTCTCTTAGCTACATACAGTAAAGTAGGTATATGGAATAAATCGTGAGAATTGTTTATATCCAAAATAAAGAATTTTACGTGGCATAAAAATATTATTATAATGAATAGATGGAGATATCAGACAAGTTGGAATACTCGATGTTCAATAAAACTCCTTGAATAAGACGTTTCGGCCTGAATTTATTTGGCCATCTTCAGTTAATGGAAATTAAACATATAGCGTATCGCAATATATGTTTAATTTCCAATAACGTCTTATTCTGGGAATTTAAATGAACTTCGAGCATTCCAATTTAGCTGATATCTCTATCCCTCCATTATAATCACATCTCAGTAACAACTTTGAAATATTATTTATTCTTTTGTTTCAGGATCTCAAGTTGGAGACGAGTTTAACAAATTATGTTAGGTTTTTAATTTATTTAATTAATTTTGTCAATGCTTTTGATCAACCAATTTTAGCTTTTAATCCTCACATTGATCACTAATTATTAAAAAGTTTTTACCTAATTTATAATAAGAATATGAATCCAAAAAATAAATTTATTTTTCAAATTTTTAGGATTGAAACCCAAATATATATTTATAGTGGTTGAGTTAGTGGCTGTAGATAGCAAGCAATCCAACTTTATGTGTACCCTGTTCCCTGTTATGCAATAGTGTGTCAAGCGCCAAAAAATTAAAAATTGAGTTAAGCAGGAAATATTGTTTCAAATGCTATAATTAATAGTATTTTTTATGAAATATGTCCTAAAAAAATTTATATTTAATGTTACTTGCACAATTGACAAAAAAAATTATAATAGAATTCAATCAAAACAAAAAACTTTAATGTTAATTTTCTCAAAACTCGGTAGATGGCGCTTGACACACTAATGCGTAATAGGGTCCATATATTCATAGACAAAATCAATTAATTAAAAACCTTAATTCGTTTAATAAACCTAAATCTTGGCTCCAACTTGAGATAGACAAGCTATCCTGAAACATCCCTTAATTTAAATAGACCTCAAGAATCCTCAAAGAATAAAATTTTTTAACTGTAAAGTTTTTTTTTTATGAAATCTTAGTTAACGCTAAGGTTAAAAAATAAAATTATAAGTTGGAATGAGGAAGTACAAGAGTAGCAAAGAAAAGAATGCCGATTGCCAAAGGAGATGTGTCGGACAAAATTTATTCGCCCAACCTGTCTTTGTAGGCTTATTTTTATTTATACAAAGTCTGAGGATGGACGAATAAATTTTGTCAGAAACTTCTTCGTCAATGGGCATACAAGGGCTTTGCTGCTTCTGTACTTGCTTTTTTCCAAACGTATGACATCAAGAGCAAATTCTCTTCTGATTATAAATGCAATAAGTGTATAATTGAATGATTGATCAGCGTTTACTGGAAATTCACTATCATATTGATAACCAATGATGATATGCAAAATATAGGCTAACTCCGTTTGTTTTTTAGATTAAAAAAATCTGGTGTGACTGGTTGCACAGCACACAACTTTTTCTTACCTTCGGTACATCGAAAGTTGTGTTCTGTGCTTGTCACACCAGATTTTTTTGTCGACATATATTTAGTTTCCGCCGATATATTAGAATTCAAGATGTCAAATTTATAAACATGGGAAAATATTTATATTAAAATATTTTGTTACCATTTCTCCTATATTTCCTATGAAGTACAAGAGTAAATTGGTCTTCAAACAATTTTAAGAGCAAAATGAGAATATATCTTTTAAAGAGGATCTAAAAAAATAATTGATTTTTGAATTTTAATCAAAATCGTTTTGAGAAAATCATAAAAAACTAAAAAAGTACATCAGTAAAGTACTAGTACTTTTTGGCCCTTTTCGTTCAAAAGCTTCGTATTACGTCCTATGGGGGTACCTAACTTAAATATAAAATTTCAATATCCTAGCTCTTTTGGTTCTTGACATATTTTGTTCACGGACAAGCGCACAGACACATACAGACAGACAAACAGATCATGTTGCAAAAACCACTTTTTTGGATTCAAGGGACCTCAAAACGTGTATATCGATCAAAATCTCGACATCGAATTTTTGACATGAAACCAATACTTTCTCTCTATATATAAGCTTATTAACATTTATGAAGGTAAGAGAAAGTATAAATTAATCTATTAGATTTTCATAGAATTTTTTAGAGATTGTGACACAGCAATTTGAATATTTATTAAGCGAAATTTTAAAGTTTAAGATCAACTCTTCTAAAAGGCATTAAAATAATTTTATTATAAGGGCAAAGTGTTAGAGAGGGAACGGAACACCTTGGGTGGAGAGATGTGTTAGAAAATGCCATCATAAAAAAGATATTAACTCCAACCAACAACAAGGAACGATATTTTATTTTACTTTGCGACCGGGGGAGCTTCATTATATTTGAATAACTACTACATGTGACAGCACTCTTGGAAGAAAGAAGAGTTAAGTTAGAGGAAAAGAAGATCGAAATGGTTAAAGAATCGCCGACCTTTTGTGTTTTCTTCAAAGGGGGATGGCTTTGACTCCCAAGTGCGTTCACCAAAAATGACTTAGGGCGGTTGCTTTGCTTCTAGGAAACTACGACTGATATCATAGCAAATCATCGATAAACAAGAACACGCTTAAACTTCGAGTTAAAAAACATGAGTTTTTTCACATATAATTAGCAATCTGAGGTATAAGGAAAGTTTTGTGAAGTTATAACTACAAAGCAAAGACATCATTTTGTAAAAATTATTAATTTTTTTTATTTTCATTAATGTTTTTCCGAAGGCCATTTACACGTCTCTATTTATTTCAATTGGTTGGTTAGCCAATCTAATTGAAATAAATTGTCGGATGAGACGGGATGCGAACCCGCGACCCTTGCCAGCATGCTAGACAATATTCCAACTTGAAAGCCAACCATTTCTCCTATCTTTCCTATGAAGTACAAGAGTAAAGTGTGCTTCAAAGGGCCAAATGAGAATATACATTTTAAAGAGCATCTAAAAAATAATTGATTTATGAATTTTAAATAAAATCGTTGAAGCGGATTTTGAGAAAATCGAAAAAGACTGAAAAAGTACATCAGTAGAGTACTAGTACTCTTTTGCCAATTTTGTTCAAAAGCAAGGTGTCACGTCTCAGGGGGTATCTTGCTTAAATATAAAATTTCAATCTCCTAACTCTTTTCGTTCTTGAGATATTTTGTTCACAGATAGACACACACACACACAGACAGACAGACCATGTCGCGAAAACCCCTTTTTACTTTCTCTTATTTGGATTCAGGTGACCTCAAAACGTGGATATTCATCAAAATCTCGACATCGAATTTTTGACATGAATCCAATACTTTCTCTATATATATTACATATATACATAGGTAAGAGAAAGTAAAAATTAAAATAATTAACTAAAGCTAATTAATTTTTTAACAAAAATTTAAAAATTTCAAAAAAAAAATAAAAAATAAATAAACAAGCCTTTGGTTTCTAATTTCATCTAGTAGTTAAGCCTTATACCGAACTTTAGATTTTAGCTGGTGAACTAGGATCTAGGCTCTTACTTAATCATATGATTAGTTTAACTAGATGTGAAAAGAATCGAAAATCCTAGTAAACTAGCTTATCCGAGAGATAGCTAGTTGATTAGTTGCAAAATATTCATCTTAACATTATTCTTGTTTATTATACTCCATATTTCCTAGTAGAACCCTGCTGTAGGCCACAAATTTAGTTGACCCGCCTTATACTGTTAGCCCTAGCCCTCATTTTCCCATGACTGGTGATTAAATTATTACAGCTCGAAAGCACACGCTTTGATCATGATTAACAATCAAAATATATGTTTGTCTATTTAAAAATCACAATACGAACGGTATTGAATATATTGTTTTGTATTACTAGTGGAAGATTTATATAGGTAATGAGAGAATGCAGTTATTGACTTTTCATTTATGTTATTATTAATTCTCATCTACGTTTCAATCCGTTTTTCGGGCTATAAATAAAGTATATATAAATATTATTTCCCATAAGCAAATTAAAAAATCTGGTGTAATGGTTGCACAGCACACAGTTTTCTCTTAGCTTCGGGAATTGTTTCAAGGGCAAAATAGGAATATACATTTTAAAAAGCATTTATAATATAATAATGGGATTTATGAATTTTAATCAAAATCGTAGGAGCGAATTTTGAGAAAATGGAAAAAAATTAAAAAGTGAATCAGTAAAATACTAGTACTTTTTGGCTGATTTTGTTCAAAAGTTTCGTGTATCTTGCCAGGTAAATCAAAGGCCAAATTTTAAATTGAATTTAATGAAAAACCTTATTAATTTTCTCTAACAATTTGTAGATTTTATTTCAATTTATTAGAGTAAAAAAAAAAGGTCAAGGAAAATATCTCTACTCCTATTTAATGATTTTTAATTAAAGCAAGAATAAATGTTCACTTACATCTTAAAAGAAAAATTAAAGACATAAATTTCAAGATAGCGAAAGTAAGAAAAAAGAATAAGTCCCCCCAAAAAAAAAAAAAAAACATTTCATGAAAGAGCTAGCAAAGAAAATCGATAATTGTAAGAGTTTAATTAAAAATAAATTAATATTTTCTAATCAATTAATAAAAACGTTGTTCTGTTTTTCTATTAGAAAATACGGTGAAATAGTATAAAAGTGGCCTTCGACGGGCTTTGCGGCTAGTATCTATATAAATTAAATATGAAAAAAAATTTACTTTCCAATTCATTCAACATTTCAAGCAATATTATTTAATTAAATATTTAATCATCGTGTAAGTTTCCATTAAAAAAATGTGAAAATATCAATTATCGTATATTGATATTTATAAATAAAATACGAAAAGACATAAAATCGATGGAGGCAATTGAATTGAATGTTTATTACCATTGTGTCTGGTGATGAGCAAATGAACCCAAACAAGAAATTGGTGACGTCAGATTTAGTTGTTTCAAACGACTTTGAACAAATAATATTAACTCTTTTCTTTTGGGTCAATGAGAAAACAAAACAGAATCAAAAAACCAGAACACAAAAGCGGATTAATTAAATTATTTAACAAAGCCGCCTTTGTTGGATTTGTTTCAGTGCCGCTGCAGCAGCTGCGGCCGCAGCAGCCGCTACTAAAAACGAGCAAACGGTTAGGAAACCGAAACCGTTACTACGTTCAAGAACTTTGCCTGCTATAGTAGTTCCAGGAATTAATATTCTTCAAGCGCAAATCGAGGCTCGTTACCGAAAAGGTAAATATACATAATTTTTTCTCTTTCTATGATTAATGCCCGTATTCATAGTGATTGCTTGAGGAACAAGGAATCCTTATGCCTATATAAATGTATAGGTATAAGAATTCCTTCTTCCTCAAGGAACGACTATGAATACGGGTATAAGTTATAAAAGAGTGGAATGTTTATATTTCTATTAAAATGAATGGTACAGTGAGGGACAATATTAAGTCCCACCTATGCGTTATTCTACCTGAGATTATTTCATTGTTATTATAAAAGAAAATGAAAATCTTTATTGGAAATTTTCTAGGTTTGAACCTTGAAAGCTTCCATTAAAAAATATATAATATTTTTTTAAAAACAATGAAATAATCACAAGTAGAAAAGGCATGGGTGGGACTTAATATTGACCCTCACTGTACCTCCTCACGAAGAGGATAAAAAGTCACAAGTGGAATTTATTCTCAAAATAACAGAAAAATGAAAAGTTTTAGAACTTTGTTGCCTATTTTTTTTTTTTATTCAAAAATAAAAAAAAAAATAAAAAGGAAAGAGAGAAAATCATAACAATAGCGGTATAAAGAAATTCGATCTCGCTGGACAAAAAACTTTTCAACTCTAGTACAAATCAATAAATCTCTTGTATCAAGTTGGACCTGATATATGGTTCTTGAGATATCGTTTATATAACATATACACATGGGATTTGTAAGAACGTTAAAATATCAGTCACTCGCTATTTACAATTTGTATAATAGAAATATGGTAATCTATTTTAAAATTCTAAGTCGAGATTTTCAATAGATAATTTTGTTTGAGATCGTGAAGAGAAGTTTACGTATGTCGTATTTTTGTCGATACTAATTCAAAAAATAATTATCAAATAATAATTAAAGTTTTATATTCAATTTTAATACTCATTAAAGCCCAGGGACGTAATACAGTGGCAGAACACTCAAAACTTGTTCTAAAAAGGGTTCGCTTCACAATCTAAGCCAATGTGTATGAATTACTAATTAAATATCAATTAATTTAGAAAAATGGGAACGAGGTCTATATGACATCTAGTTGTTTTTTTTTTTTTTTTTTTTTTTGTTCAAAGAGTGTTTAGAAGCCCTCTGTCTCTTGTAGCGTTATGAGTATGTGTGTATGTACGGGCCTAAACATGTAGTTTTTTTTTTTTTAATATCAAATATCACTAATGGTACAATGATGAAAGTATACAAATTTAAAATATAAGAAGGAAATAATATTTGGAATTAATCAACCGGAGTGTGTATAGTGGTTCTAAAACTAATATGGGAATATATAATTTTACATGCGGCCCGCGGAGTTATGACGCATTTTTAAAGTGGCCAGGAAGATCATTTGGTTTGGCCACCCCTGATTTAAATATCTAATAATGGCTAGTTACGTTATTAAGATATCTTGGAGTCACATAATCTATTTGCACCATGAATTCAATTACTTTTGGGATAACCAAATTTGTCAAAGATTATTATGGATTCGATAATAAAGAATCTTAAAGAAACTTTTTTTTTATTATTTAAAAATTGTATAGAATATGGAGGGTAGTGTTGAGTTTCTTGGGAAAGTTTTAGTATAATGAGTAGAGAGAGAATGCATTTGAACAAGAGAGGTATCGTTTAAAACTTGATCAGATTAAATAACTAATTCCAAAATCCTCACATTTCTCATTAAAGAATCAGGAGAAGAGAAGATGATAAGATTCTAATAATTTATTTAATAAAAGAGAAATGATAATGAAAGGACTTACAGAAATTTAAGCTGACTGGTGAATCACAAGCGAGAGATGAAGTGGAAGCAGAGAATAGAAGGCGATGTTCATTTCTAAAAGCAAAAAGAAATTAAATTAGTTATATGAAATATAATACAATATTTACAGAACATAAACATACCGGTATATTCTATTACAACAATATGAATAATGGTAAAAGTGTAAAAAGGAAAAAAATTTTTAATCCTCCTTGTCAAAGGAACTTGATTATTATTAGGGTGATTTCGCCCTATTTGCCTTTTTTTAATTTATGGCTTAAAATTTAGGCCAATATGATATGTATACGTTTCATGAAATTCTGAATAAAAGAAGAGGCATTTGTTAGTGCCTATAATGCCTATTTTGGCTGATTCTGGGTTTTAGTGCCTATTTTATCTATAAATGCCTTTTTTAGTGCCTATTTTAAGATCAAATAGCCAATTTCAATTTTTTTACGAGCTATACATGGCCTAAATTTAAAATTTTTTGAATTATCAAGAAAATATTTCAAGGGGGGGTAAAGGGGATAATTTCCCCCTCCCCTCCCGAGATTTGAAAAAAAAATACTTTTTGAAAAAAAAAATTATTTTTAGTGTAAAATTTTAAAAATTAGTACTTAAAAATTTGATTTGTATTTATATTCTGGCAAACAAGTACAGAATTACCGAAATTAAGAAAAAATTGTGTGCTGTGCGACCAGTCACACCAAATTATCAAAAATAAGACATCAATTTTTTAAACTTTTTTATATTATTTCTTAAATGATACCTTTAAGTGCCTTTTTTAGTGCCTATTTTAATAATTTTTAGTGCTTAGTTGCCTGCCTATTTTGAAGATTTTAGTCCTATAAATCCGAGCCCTAATTATTATTTATTCTTTGGGCTCTCGATTTTGGAATGAAAGTACGTTATGTTAAAAAATAAATATAATTAATTTTATTAAAAATTGGAAATTGGATGAAATAATAAAAAAGTTTGATATAAGAGAAAGATAGAAGATGTGCAAATAGTCCCACCACAATTAACTTGTAGGGTATATAGAGGAAGATTTGCTATCAATGTCGAAATTATGAAAATATTTTTACCATTCTCTGCTGATAAAAATATTATTTCAATATTCTTTGAGCCTAAACGTGGCATCAAAGACAACGTTTGTATAAAAGTGATTTTTTATTGCTTTAGGGTCTGAGATGGTACAGAAACGTTTTAGCAAAAAAAAAAAAAAAAAAATGATGAAATAATCACTAAAGTGCAGTGATTTGTACTTTTATTTCATACAAATAATAATAACCTAGCCCTAAACAACTTATTACTTATTAAATATTTAACAAAGTATATGTTTATATAAAGAGTCAATATATAGTAGGCCTATATGAACACATATGGATAAGAAAGAAGAAAATAAGATTCGATATACTATATAAAAGGCGTATCTAATTCATATAGGATATTTATTTATTTATTTTGATTGATTTTTTTAGATTTATGTAAAATAATTTGTTTATATAGCCTCTCTCTATATATATTAACAAATATATAGAGGTAAGACAAAGTAAAAATGATGAAAGACTTCAAGAATATTCCATTAAAACTTCTGATTCGCGTCAAATTTTTTTTTTTGAAAATATAAATTATGATAAAATAAATTTTTATTCAAAATGCAGAATTTGCAATTAGTTCAGGGGGAGGGGGGAGGATTTATTCCCCTCCTCCCTTCCTCAAAGAATTTTTTTTTAAGGAACGTACGCTTAAAAAAAAATCTGGTGTGACTGGCGCACAGCACACAACTTTCTCTTACCTTCGGTAATCGAAAGTTGTGTACTGTGCTTGTCACACCAGATTTTTTGTGTCGACATGTATTTAGTTCCCGACAGTAGGGTACAATTGAATTCAAGATGTAAAATTTATAAGTATGGGAAAATATTTATATTTTGATACCATGGCAACCATTTCTCCTATCTTTTCTATGGAGTACAAGAGTAAAGTGGTCTTCAGAAGATTTCAATCACAAAATGAGAATATACGTTTTATAGAGAATCTAAAAAATAATTGATTTTTGAATTTAAAAAAAAATCGTTGGAGCAAATTTTGAGAAAATCGAAAAAAACTGAAAAAGTGAATCAGTAAAGTGCTAGTACTTTTTGGTCGATTTTGTTCAAAAGCTTCGTGTGACGTCCCATGGGGGTGCCTAACTTAAATATAAAATTTCAACCTCCTGGCTCTTTTCGTTCTTGAGATATTTTGTTCACAGACACACAGACACACACACACACACACAGACAGACAGACCATGTCGCGAAAACCACTTTTTTGGATTCAGGGGACCTCAAAACGTGAAGATCCATCAAAATCTCGACTTCGAATTTTTGACATGAATCCAATACTTTCTCTCTATATATATATTACATATATACATAGGTAAGAGAAAGTAAAATAAAATTCTGTTTATTTCGCATAAGGGTGTGAGTTCGCTCCCTTCCTCCCTAAGTCCCCTGGATAACCTGAGCCTCCCTTTGAGATCTATTTTATATTTTCTCCAACAGGCTATAAACCAGATTGCAATAATATTAAGATTAATAAAAAGGTTGTTTTAAATTCAAGTCACTTCACATCAAGGGCGGATCCAGAGGAGTTTCTCCTCCCCGAGAGGGGGGGGGGGATCTGGTGTGACCGGTCGTACAGCACACAATTTTTTCTTAATTTCGGTAATTTAAAAGCGCATTCTGTACTTGTTTACCAGAATATTTATACAAATGAAATTTTTAAGTATTAATTTTTAAAATTTTACATTAAAAATAAAATTTTTTCCGAAAAAAAAAATATTTTTCTCAAATCTCAGGAGGGGGGGGGGGGGTAATTACCCCTTCCCCCTTGTATCCGTCCTTGCTTCACATATCGAATTAGAATATTCTTACGAATATTTGAAAAAAATTATTAAAAATAGAGTTGAAAACCATTCGAATCATATAATTTATAATTTAATGATATCAAATTTAAACAACGTTAACTTTCCATCAGCCCAACTAATGTTTCTTAATTTATTTATGTACCTGGTTATTTCACGTTGAATTTTTATTAAAAAATAATTAGATACAAATATACGAAGTTTGTTATTAATTTAATTAATTATTAAAAAAAAAAATTAAATTGTACATGTCAAAAAATACATGTTACCCTATCATGTATTGATTAATTTAATTTAAAGTAATATAGTGACATCAATAAAAAGTAAATAACTACTGTTTAATGTTTCAAGAGTTAATAAATAAATAATTAAATGTATATATCAACTAGAGCTAGTCATTTAAAATTAATATTCATTCTATTAGCAGATATATTCAATATTTTCTTAATAAATTAAACCACTTGAGTAAAAAAAAAAAAAATGCGAACTTTCAGAGAGAATTAGATTATAAAATCGAAGCTTGTGTTAATTAATTATATACCCCTGATTGATGATTGATGTGTTGACTAAAACCTTAAAAATCTCATTTGACACCTCGTTATAATTTCTTAGGAAATTTTAATTAACTTTACCTATTTTAACTTTCTCTTACCTATCTGTATAAGTTAATATATGTTAACATACATATATATATTGAGAGAAAGTATTGGATTCATGTCAAAAATTTGATGTAGAGATTTTGCATGGATATACACGTTTTGAGGTACCCTGAATCCAAAAAAGTGGTTACGACATTGTCTGTGTATGTTCAATTTAAAGCATGAAGGAACTGAGCTAGGAGGTTGAAATTTTATATTTAAGTTAAGCACCCCCCTGATACAGGAAAATAAGCTTTTGATAGCAATCGGCCAAAAAGTACTAGTATTTTACTGATGTGCTTCGAATTTCCCAAAATTCGAAAGTTTGATAAAAATTCACAAATCAAATAGTTATTTTTATAGGGGAATGAAGAAGAAATCATATAGATCTAAATATTTTTTTAACTTTAGGCCTCTATATTGAAAAAAAATCAATAGCATGTCATTAGATGGTTGTGTATCCTTTAGGTTCACTCACGACTTTAAAACAACAATATTCACCTCGGCCAAGGCCATCAAAAGGGCTTTTATGTAATCTTGTGCAAATTGTTTATTGTGTCTTTTTCCCATTAATTTTTTTTTAATTATTTCAATTTATTTCTAAATAAACGAGTTTGAAAATTAAATTACAACCCTTTCTTTTATTATTAATATTTTTTTGAAATAACAATTTAAAAATAAATGAAATAATAACCTTGAAATAGTTCATTATATATTTCAATGGATTGTATATAAAACGCGATTTCTCTAAATAATTAAACAATCTAGTAGATTAGTTTTAAAAATAATCATTTCAATTTATACTCATTTACTAGAATCGTTTTAATAATAATAGATTTATATTTATAAAATATAAATTTAAAAAATCTGGTGTGGCACAGAACACAATTCTCTTATCTTCGGTAATTGAAAGTTGCGTTCTGTACTTGTCACACCAGATTTTAGTGCCGACATATGTTTAATTTCCGGCAGTAGATTATAATTCACTATATAAAATTTTTAATAAACATTTTACAGGACCCACTTTTTTGAACTCAGGGCTCTCAATATATATTACATATATAGGTAAGTTAAGAGAAAGTGAAAATTAATAATCATTTGTTTTTGAAAAATTTTGCAGATATTTTTGTAGGAAATACTATTTTTAATAATGAGGTAAAATAAAGTAGCCGTAAGCAAATAAAGAAATTTTTTTTTTCTTTTTCCGCTCGATTTAATACAAATTTCGACATTTCGGCCGATTCTTCCGGACTTCATCAGGGCATGTGCTATGTTTGCCAAGAGCACCTCTATAAGCTCGAGATAAATATTGGACATGTCCTGATGAAGGCCGAAAGAATCGGCAGAAACATCGACATTTGTATTAAATAATGCGGAAAATAAATATTTTTTCTTTATTTGTTTTTGGCTACCTTATTTCTCCTCATTATTAATTAATTATACATTCAGCCACCACTGCAATTAAGTATTTTTTTAAATTTGTTCAATAAAAAGGCTAATCTAAAAAAAATTAATACTCCAACAGAAAGGTCGATTATTTTAGTGTATTTTTTAAAAGAGAGGATGACTCGTACAAAAATGGCCTAAACGGCATTAAAAATTAAACAGGCACATCAATTCAACAGATGGGATCTATGAACTATGATGATGTATGAGATTACTTATTTACAAATATGCTAATGGAAGTGGCCTAACCATCAGTTGGACATTCTCTCTTCCAAATTCTCTTTAAAGCTACAGCTCTTTATTAGTAGAAAATTGCGAAATTTTATAAGCCTACATAAAGAGAAAATTTTCGAATTTTGATTTGATAAATAACTCAAAATCATAAACTAATATTTAATTAAATATTCTTCTAAGAATATAATAAATCCTTCATATAATTACTAGAGAGTTTCTCTTTCACATCAGAACAATTAATGCATATCCCCTTCTATTGTATTTCCTGGTCCCTAAACACAGAGGTGTCAAACGGTTGCATATCCCTAAGGCGTTCCGAACATTAATCCAAAACCATTTACTGTCTTCAACATCTGTTTAACCCTAACATCGATCTTTTATTTTATGTTAATGTTTTTTCTTTTTCTTTTTTTTTTTTTAATCTAAAAATATAGGCCAATGATTTGATTTAAAGAATTGTGATTTATGACTTTTATATGGGGAATATTAATCTTTTTCAAGAATGACAGAAAGAAAGAAGTTATTGGATCAAATTATTTAGGGTTAATGTCAAGAATATAAAAAGAATTGAACTTTTTTTTTTTTTTTTGAAAAGATATTTATGGATTTTAAAACAATATGACCGTCTTTTCAAATAACAAAATATCATTTATTTAAAATGCAATTAAAGCGAAAGCGGATTTGGAGTCTATCTTCAGAATAATTAATTAATGCTTTTAAAAAAAAGTATTTTTTTCAAATCTCGGGGGTAGGGGGATAATTACCCCCTTTACCCCCCCCCCCTTGTATCCGCCCTTGATTAAAAAATAATGTGTTCCAAATTTAAACTCATTTGTAAAATAGGGACACGTGGCCCATGCCCTTTGAATTTTGAAAATTGATTACAATATCTTAAAATTCCTATATACCAGTCAGTATATTATCAAATTCATTTAATTATCCCATTCTAAATTTTATTTATTAATGACTTCCGCAATATATTGTTATTTTAACATTTGTGTTGAATAAAGATCTGTCTATATAATGTATATATTTTAGTTTAAATAGCTTAGTTAATATGAGAAATTTTATTGTTAAAATGGATACTCATATATTGTATATATAAACGCATAGAATATATTCCTCTTTTTGTATCTGTTTAATTTGTTTGAATTCGGTTCGTTGCCTAAAGGTTATTTGATAAATAGGGGGAAAAAATGAATCGAAAATCACCAACAAAGATAACTCCAATATGACTATTAAAATAGTATCATCAAAACATTTTTTGACTGTAATACGTGTATATTTATTGCCTGGTTTTATCTCTGATAGACAACATACATAATATTTACTAATTTTATATTTTTGTCTTTTAATTTATTATACAGTTATATTTAAATAAAATTGATAACAAAAATGGAGATTAATATTTTTAATAAAATTTAGTTATTTATTAAAAATATTATATATTAGCGAGGTGAATAGCTGAATCAATATGTAGCAGGATAAATAAAAGGCGCACCAGCTGTTTTTTTCTTTATTCTATTTGAACCCACAGCGACGTTTCGGTCGACTATTAGACCATCTTCATGGCTTGGGTATGGTCAACACAAACAATGATTTTGTTTAGTATACTTTACTCTTGTACTTCATAGGAAAGATAAAAGAAATGGTTACCATGGTAACAAAATATAAATATTTTTCCAAGTGTATAAGAGATTTGTGTTTTATGCGAACAGTCACGCCAGATTTTTTTATTATAAATTATAGAATTCAATAAATAAATTTATACACAATGCGGACGGAAATATTCACCTTTTTAAAAATATTTTTACGATTCTATCTAAAAAAAAATTTGATCAAAGTGAAAATTTAAAAAATCGCTTTTTAATGAACTCTGAAAACTCAATGAATATGTAAAGTGTTTAACGTTCTTATATCTAATTTCTTTTTAGCATAGATTTAATCTAAATGTAGGCCTATTTAACAAAGCAGTAAATATTGTAAAAGTTAACGATTATTTGAAGAGTCAATTATATACCAGGACGTAGGAAATCAATATGTGCTAATCACATCAGATTTGTTATATTTTTTTTATAAAATACGTTTCGGACTCGAATAATATTTCAAATGTCACGGGAATTTCAAAGATATATCATTTATGTTAATTCATCACTAACATATTACTGTAGTATATTCGACTACTTATATTAATATTAATATTATACCTAGAGTCAACATCCTTGATTTATGATGTCATGGTATAATAATCAAAATATGGATACCAACAAAATTTTGTTCGGTCTTTTCTTTTAAAAAGACTTTGGCAAATAAATATTTGTCTGATGTAGAGAAAAGTTGATTCAAAGAAATGAATAATTTATTTTAGATAAGTGTATTATTTAATAGTGTATTTTATTTTGATTTTTCAGGTTTGAATTTCAAATGAGTATCGCTTCGGCTGGATCAATTGATCAATTGTTAGCAAAGGTTTTCCTACCATATATAGGATTATAGAAAAGACTTGCGCCATACTTTTTTTTTTTTTGTTCAACTTCAACCGGCTTTAAATTTGATTTTACCTTCTTTATATTAACTTTTTTGCTCTTTGCTTTGATTTTCCACAAACTACCGTAGCGGTCGTCTCTCCCCTTCCCCTAATAAAGTCACTAGTAACTCAAAATGTATGAGTAAAAAATGAAGGAGAATTTCCGACTTTTTACCGTAGGTCTAGATTGGATTTTGCTTCCTATATTAAACTATATATAGGGACGGTATTTTAAAAATATTTTTGTGTATGGAGGAGAGGGATATTTAAAAATTAGTTCGCCCCCCCTCCGAAAAATTCTATATATAACTCTGGTATAAAATGTATATAGGCCCCTAACTGCCTAGGTAGGCCTCTACACACCAGTTATATATTTAGTTTCAGCTAATATATTAGAATTGAAGTAAAATTTATAAGCAGAAATAGTTTTCATGGTAACAAAATATAAAATATTTCCCCCCCCCCCATGTTTATTAATTTTATTACACCCAGGGAGGGGGGGGGTCAAACTCGGTTTGTTTATATTTTTTTTCATTCCAAGAGAGTGTAAAATATCTTTCGGAACAAACCATTTATAAATATTTATAGCCCTCGGGGCATGGATGTAGAGGTTGAGCGTCCTAACCTGATATCCAAACGTCGCGGGTTCGGACCCGCGGCAGTCCGTGGGGGTTTTGGGGTGTGTTCATTTTAACATAAGGCATTTGGATACCGAAATGACTTATATAAGAATGCCTGGACCCCAATATGTATAATTATAAAATAACGGATATCGTTTAAAGTCTTAAATGGCCTAAGTTGCCGAAAAGACTGTGTGAATGCGTGTGTGAGTGTGAGTGTGAATGAGAAAAAAGTGTAAATGTTTTAAAAAAAAAAAAAAAAAACATAAATATTTATAAACGGAAAATTATTAATAAAGCAGGGTAAATACCATGGTCTTAGTTTAGTCAGAAACTATAAATTTGCAAATAAAACAAAATGAATGTTAACTAGGTTATGTGCAGTCAACATCGCTGCCAAATAGAAAAATACAAGCAAAGAAGAGCTTCATGACGTGGCCCAATCAAAAACTATCACCGGAAAATTGTTTGTGTACTAGTTTTTGGCCAATTTTAAAGACCTTGATTACATCTTGAATTTTAATAAATCGGCAGAAACTAAATGTGTCGTAACAAAAAAATTGGTGTGACAATCACAAAACACAACTTTCAATTACTAGCGTTATGTGCTGTACGACCAGTCACACCAGATTTTTTTCATTCATTTCATGATAGATTCTGACCTACAAACAACGACTCTCTCGGAGGTCTACTACCCCGTCTTACCCCGGCCCGCTACACCGTCTCGCCCCTATTTAGTTTTAAAAAAGAATTTTTTAACCACTTTAAGTGCCGTATTCATAAATTTTCATTTAAAGGAATTTCTTTTTTTATATAAAACAAAATTGTCCAACAAAAGCTGTCAAGTTCTTAGTTATTTATGCGCGTTTTAATACTTAATGCAAAATTCCCATTCCCAGCGTTATATTTTATATTTTAAGTCTCCATAATAAAAGTTAAGATAATATTTTTAAATTAGTAGATTAATTAATTATATATTTAATTAGTATGACCTATATATATATATATATATATATATATATATATATATATCTTTGGGCTATAAATAAACATTACTATTAGTTTTATGATAATTAATTTAATGAAGTTAATCTATTTAATAGGGCATTGTCTCACACCAAGGGCTGAGGGTTCAGAGCTCATTTTACCCTCTCTCTTAAAGGCATTTCTTGGTTTCAATTTATCATTATTATAGATCTCAGAGCTGGAAGCCTTGTTCCTATTAATCTAAAAACAAATGGCTTTGAGCCTGATAGCTGACATATTACATACCGAGAAAAATGGCGAAATTTATCATTCATTTGTTGAAAAAAAAAATTTCCCAAAAGCCTAATAAGTCTTTATTAATTGAAGCTCTTATTAAAATATATTACTAAAAAAAACAAATGAGTTCATATATTTCAGAAAGGGTAATATAATACTTGACAATATTAATTTTATTAACGAAATCATTTTTATTTTTTATTTTAGCTTCGAGCCAAATTTCATCGAAATTTTTTTAAGAGAGAAGATATATTAATAAAAAGAAATAACATTGACATTTTTAATTAATTTTTATGTAAAGAGAAAGTGATACGATTTTTTATATGTAAAGGGGCGTTTTTGCATTGGATTTCATCGACAGTCGGGGGTTTGCCAAAAATAAAATTTGCATAAAAAAAAATCTCGCGAACATAAAATTCTTGTTTTTGATGATTTAAGGTCAATAGTTCAATTTCCATTTTGGATATAAAATTATTTATAATTGGCTTTCAATTGATTGATGTATCAAAGAAACAAGCGCTAGGCCTACATTATTGAAATAAATAAGGCCGATAATGGCTATCGTAATATTTCTTTTAAAATTTGCAAGATGAGTTTGTGTTTGCGTGGGCAAATCGCGAAAGTACTGTAACTACAATTAAACATATTATTAAGCTGAATTGGAATAAATATTGATGTATAATAAATAGGCTATATTGATAGTAAGTTTATAGAAATCAATTATCAAAAAAAAATAATTTTTTCTGCAGCGTTCAAATCAAAGTACATACAAGTTTTTTCTTTCTCCCTGAGAAAAGAAAGTCTGATTGTCTGACTTTTTCTTAAAGAAAAGGAAGAAGATAAAAACGAGAAATCGAAAAAGGGAAAAAATTTAAAGGATTTTAGAGGCAATAATAGGTGCCTTTTGAGACACGACGTCTTCGCTTTTGTGATGTAAAAAAAAATAAACAAGTCCCTTCTATCTCTTAGAGAGTGCAAAATAAAAAGGAAATCTAACTTAATTTTACATCTTTTTCATTATTAGGTAAATAAAATTTGTCGTTTGCCAACATTTTAAATAGAAAAAAATAAGAAAATTCATTTTTAATAGAGATCAAGAACTTTATAGGGTAACATGTTACAATGTAACATTGTTACATACATACTTTGGCGTATGTTGATAAAATTAAAAAAAAATTAATTAAAAAATTTTGGTCCTGCATTCCTGAGAAAATAAATTATGGAAGAAAATTAACTACGAATACACATGATTATATTTTCATGAGAATTTTCGGATCAAATTTTATTATCCATCTTCAGCAATTGTAAATGTGACCCTCCACATGAAAAGGTACCAAATCTTCACTGGGCTAAATTTTCAGAAGAGCTGATTAAAAAAAGTTTAAATTACTGATTCCGATTCTCTAGTTCTTCATCTTATATGATGAAATATTCAATTCATCAGAATCGATGTATTTTATATAAAAAATTTGAAAAAACAAGACTCTAAACTCATTTTTCTCAAAACTAGGTTTTTCCTAACCAAAATTTTAAAAATTTCTATCTTCCAAACAAAAAAATGATAAAAAAATTTTAAAAACACAGGCTTGCTCAGCAGGATGTGTTCTGTACAGAAAGCATAAAAACTCAATTTTGATCCCGATGAAGATTTGGACCTTTTCTTGTGGACGGTCACAAATAATGTTCATTTGTTTTTATTTATTTTTTTTTTTAAACACTCACACTTTTTTCTTATTCACATTTACTCTCACACACACATTCACAGTCTTTTCGGCAACTCAGGCCAAATAAGACTTTAAACGATAAACGTTATTTGAATATATATGTATTTGGGGTCCAGGCATTCTTATTTAAGCCATTTGGTAGTTCATTTGTTTTAATGAATGCTAAAACATTGTGAAGTCATCAGAGGAAACAGAGAAATTGTTTTAATCATGACTGAAGATGGTTAATAAAGTTTGAGACAAAACATCTTATGTGATTATATATAATGTATTCTTTAATATATATGAAAATTTTCATATATGCCTATTCATAATATTTTCACTAAAGCCTACGGTGTATAATTTAGTATTTTTACTTTTTAAAAATACTTCTTCACCCCTCTAACGCTGTCCTACTTTTTAATTTATTCAATAAAATAGAATTTTGCCTATAAAATAACATATTAAACGTACATATTCTCCTCATCTAAAAAGAAGTATTTTTTATTAGCGCATCAAGCTTTAATAGCAATGTTTTAAAGTATTTATGATTTTATTTTTATTCAAATGTTTTATTATTCAATTTTATTAAAGTGACAGAATTAAGTAAATCAGAATAAACTCTCTTCCTTTATTTTCTGCTCCTATTCTATTATTTATCACTCTCCGAAACAGATAATAATTATACGTGCTTTCTCAAACTTGAACTTAGTTTAATTCCATTAGATATTAGGCTGTATAATGTCAAATGAAATGGAGGTGCGTTAAGGGAATTCACGGGAAGTAATGAGAAATGAAAGGAGGTGAAATGTTCAGTTATTTTATTGGAATTTTCTTTAAATGAAAAGAGCTTTCTCTGTCTATAATAAAAATAATAATTTTATTTTTGAATAATCGCCCTTTTAAGATGTTAATCTTGAACAAAAAATTGTAAATGTTTTTTTAGAAAAGTTCAATTGGAAAGTATTTATACAAAATTAGTTTATGATAGAAAGAGAGAAAACGACAGGATAAAGAGATTTTTATAAGATATCCGGAGTAAATGTTAATTTTTTGACTATTAAAATAATTTGATCCCCCCCTCTATAGACGAGAGGTTAGAGATGTTGATAAATGTCTTTATTGATAATGTAAAAGACAAGGGGACTGGGTTTGGATCTCAGAGATTCTGTTCGATAATTAAAAGTTGCGTTTTGAGTCACACCAGATTTTTTGTGCTCACATATATTTTGTTACCGGAAGATCGGACAGAACAGTATGTTAGAATTCAATTTTTTTGAAACAAAATGAGAATATACATTTTTAAAAATCTAAAAAATATTTGATTTATGAATTTTAATCAAAATCGTTAGATCGAATTTTGAGAAAATAAAAAAAAAAAAAATGAAAAAGTACATTAGTAAAGTACTAATTTTCACGCCTCAGGGTGATGCCGAACTTAAAAATAAAATTTCAACCTCGTAGATTCTTTCCTTCATGCTTTATTTTGATCACAAAGAGACAGACAGACGATCTTGCGGGTCCATTTTTTGGACACAGAAAGCCTCAAAACATGTGTATTTCCATTAAAATCTAGACATCGAATTTATGACATAAATTCAATACTTTTTTATATAAACATACATAGGTAAGAGGAAGTAAAAATACTAATTAATTTGAAATAGGATACGATGTTAGGGGAAAAATATACAGTGGAATCCCGATATTTAGTATCCCGATTATTCGTATTTCTGATTAATACGTACAAATTCGCGAGTCTCCAAAGAAATTTTTTTAATTATGAACTCCCGTACGGGTACGGTAAGTTTAATCCCGTACCAAACCGACTACCCCGTGACCATACGAATTATCGCGTTTCTACTTAACTATAACTTTGAATTAACAAACAATTGACTTATAAGTCAAATTTGTTTTGATATTATTAATCAGAACCCGAAGATGACTAGAATAGCTAAAGAATTAAATAAAAAATAATTAATTTGACGCAATAAAAATCCTGATAATGGGAACAGAGAAATTAATTTTTTTTTTAATTTAATCCTTTCGCTGTCTCTGTGTTTCTACATTCTGATTAAAAGATTAAAATTTGCCGTGAAAATTTAATCATTTTTTTTTTTAATATGGGGTCCGCCCATCAGGTTATGAAACTATGTAGTTTGTTCTAAGAGAGAGTTATGCCAATAGAGAGAATGTATTAAGATCCGGAGACTATCGATCCAATAGGGAGAAGCTGTGAAAACAACATTTCGAGATTCCATAGAATATGTGATAGACCGAGAAAGCAAAAAAAAAGCATACACATTTAGCGTCCGGATAATTGATTGAAATTCCAGGATAATCGGAGTTTTTTTAACATTTTGCTTTCCATTCGCAGTATCAGTCCGACTTTATCTTATTTCTAAAAATGTATTGGTCCTTTCAATTTTTAAAAGTATTCTTTAACCATCACTCTACAAAAATTAAAAAATCTAGTTTTTTAAATACTTTCCCCACTTTTTCCCACTTAAGATATCACCGGACTGCCTGGAGTTCAGACGACCTTTGGTATAGAAGGAGTCAGTACGCTTAAAAAATGTTGAAAACTTAAGTCCACAGTATTTTTTTCAATTTTTTTTTTAACACATTCCTATTTACATTCAAATGATTGTTAGCCAATTCTACAATTGAAATAAATTTTTTTCTCATGGGACGGCAAGCGAGCCCAGGCCTCGGGCGGGAAACTTAATATCTTCTCATGAACAGGCAAATAATTTTAAACAAATAAAAAAAAAAAATTTATTTAAAAAGATTTCTAAAACAAATTCTAGCGATCATTTTGAATAAAATAGCCCAAACAAATTTTCTAAGTACACAACTTGATTATTTTGATTAAAAATATATTTTTTAAATTAAATGGAATGAAAAGAAAAACAATTTTAAGGAGTAATAATTTTATTAAATTTTTTTTTCATGTCAGCGTCTTTTAAACGATATCAAATAATTCAAAGCACTCGTTTTTGTATTTTAGTGACAGTCATATCGTAAAAATGAATTAAAGGCTACAAAACAAAACGAGAAACATATTTTAGGCCAGTATTATCACTCTATATATATTCCTGTCACTTGACTAAAAAAAATAGTTCTGAGATTCCTATTGATTCGTTTAAAAAAAATATAAAAACTCTGTAGAAGCAATTAAAGATGATATTCTATTTTATGATTAGAATTTAGAGGGGCCGGAGAATGACAATAAGGCCTATCTAGTCTCTGTGTTCCTTTGTAAAGTTTTGTTTATATAGTGTAT
>JAKCPI010028827.1:0-11862 GCA_023213315.1 Euborellia annulipes | reverse complement strand
ACCAGGTACCAGCTGTTACAGGTACTTGTTCTGACCCGATATTTACCTGATACTTTTGTACCCGAAACAAATTTCACCCAGCCACGCCAACTTTACATTAATTCAAGTCAATAAGAACGTGTCTAACATTTTTCAAATGTTTTCTACCCTATTTATTCTTGTGTTGAGAACAAACTCATAATTATTCATTACTAAAGAGTTTTCCAAACTGAGTGAACTGACATGGTCTCCAAATTTAAAAATGTCAATTTATATACTGCATTAGAAAATAATTAACAAATTTCTGAGCTGGCGAACGAAATTTAATTTAATTCTATTCATTATGTATTTCAATTCACAGTTACATATATTTTCTATTTTTTTAATTTATGTTTTTATATATACAAAAAAAAATAGTTTCAAAGTAAAATCAGATAACCTATTTATTAAAAAAAAAATATATTTTTTCATTTCTGCTCTCTTTCTTAAAGGAAATAAAAGAGAAATAATGTATAAGTAATAATTAGATTTGTATTTAATTATTATTAGGGCCTAGTGAGAAAAGTAGAGTAAAAAATGTAAAAATGACTCGGAATGACGTTCGAAAAGCGCGAGAGTTAGCGAAATTGCCCTGTCAGGAGAGAAGAGACGGGGCGGGGGCGGAGCGTCGCGAGTTGAGGGTCGCAAGAGAGAAGGAAAGAGAGAGCAGGCGCAACGAAAACTGTATCGGGTAAGGAACGAAGCTCTAAAGTGAAAAGCAAGTATTTGATCAATGCGCAAGCGCGAGTGAGATATCAGGTTCGAGTGAGAAACGAATACCGAGCAAATAACATATACTTTTTGTATCTGTTATTTGAGTATCAACAACTCGGGCATACTCGACTGGACCTGAACAGGACGCGTATTCGTTTCTCACTCGAACCTGATATCTCTGCTCGCGCTTGCGCATTGATCAAATACTTGCTTTTCACATTAGAGCTTCGTTCCAGGGAATAAACTTCGTTCCTTACCCGATACAGTTTTCGTTTCGCCTTTTCTCTCTCTTCCTTCTCTCTCTGCGACCCTCAACTCGCGACGGCCCGCCCGTCTCTTCTCTCCTGACAGGGCAATTTCGCTAGTTCTGGCGCGCTTTTCGAACGTCATTCCGAATCATTTTTACTCTACTTTTCTCACTAGACCCTATAATAATTAAATACAAATCTAATTATTACTTATACATTATTTCTCTTTTATTCACTTTAAGAAAGAGAGCAGAAATGAAAAAAATATGTTTTTTTTTATAAATAAGTTATCTGATTTTTACTTTGGTATTTAAATACCTGATATATTTTGCTCGTACCCATTATGTGTACCTGTTACTTTTTCCTACCTGATACAAAATATCGGATTGATACAGTATCACCCATGTCTAGATTTTGCCCATCTCTAATTTAAGCCATTTGGATACCATGGTTTAAATAGAAATGCCTGGACCTCAAAATAGATAGAATCAAAATTAACGATTATTGTCAAGTCTTATATAGGCAAACTTGCGATTATGATAGATAATTGAGAAAAACGAATTATTAAATTGAGAACAAAGAATTATTAAATTATTTGAGATTTCATCTTCTATATAAATCAATAAGATTCTCATTTCTCTCACAATCATACATTCAGCTTTAAATATAATTTAAAGTTTTATCTTTGATCATTTCAAATCACATTTTATGCATCCTTTTTTAAACACCAATTCTTTCTATGATTAGTATTCCCAAATATACTAAAACCCACTAAATAATTAAGAAATTAATAAATTCTCCTCTAATAAGTTATGATAAATACTGTCAGAGCACTCTCTCGGCAAAAATATGAACTAATCTCATTTTTAAAGCTTTTATCAAAAACAAATTTTACTTTCTCTTACCTATGTATATATGTAATATATATATAGAGAGAAAGTATTGGATTCATGTCAAAAATTCGATGTCGAGATTTTGATGGATCTTCACGTTTTGAGGTCCCCTGAATCCAAAAAAGTGGTTTTCGCGACATGGTCTGTCTGTCTGTGTGTCCGTGTGTCTGTGTGTCTGTGTGTGTGTGTTCAATTTTAGGCATGAAGGAATTGAGCTATGAGGCTGAAATTTTATATTTAAGTTAAACACCCCCCGGGACCGACAAAATAAGCTTTTAATCAAAATCGGCCAAAGAGTACTAGTACTTTACTGATGTACTTTTTCAGTTTTTTTCGATTTTCTCAAAATTCGCTCTAACGATTTTGATTAAAATTCAAAAATCAATTATTTATTAGATGCTCTTTCAAATGTATATTCTCGTTTTGCCCTCAAAATTGTTTGAAGCACACTTTAGGCTGGTCGTCCACTGGACGCGACAACGCGCTACCGCTACAAGCGCTACAACATGCTACAGATCCCAATGTGTGTGAATCAATTGAAGCTCGTCCACTGCAAGCGCGCGACATCACGCGACAACGCGCTTCGAGCGACAAGGCGCTACAGATCCCAAAAAATGGGATCTGTAGCGCGTTGTAGCGTCTAACCCTTTGTTTTTCTAACCTAAAATACTCTCACCGGCAAAAAAAAAAACCGCAACACTTTGTTTTTTCTTAATAAAATTGATGGAATTGAATAAAACAAAGACCAAAATGTCGATATTTAATTTGTGGGACAAAATAAGATTAAATAGACATCAAAGAGCCGTAGTTACTTCATCAATCACTGTTTGTTCGGTGAGTGTGTGTTTAAATGAATTTTCATAAATTTTTTAAATTTTTTATTAACTGTTTCAAGAATCGACTGCTTTGCAAATATCAGTTTCGATTTTTCATCACCGTCAGGACCTTTAAAGATAAACATAGAGTATGTGTAATTTATTTTATATTCAACACTTACTTATTCTTTTATGTTCGACATTACAATTTTTTCTGATATATATTAAATTGATAAAATATATACATTTTTTTTTTTTTTTTTTCACATTGAGTGATTTGATGAAGTAACTGGGGCTCTTCGAGGTCTATTTAAAATAACCTTCATCCCAGAATATAAAGAATTTTAAAATAAGATTATTTGAAAATTTAGCGAAAATAAATATAAATTAGGACATTTTTATCTTGGTTTTATATTTCAATTTAATTATTTATTAAAATTATATGGATTTGTTTTATTTATTGGTTAGAAATTTATATGATATTTTATGTCAAATGTAGCGCGAAGTAGCGTGCAGTGGACGACCCTTGTCGCGTGTTGTCGCGTCTCTTGTTGTCGCCCTTGTAGCGGTAGCGTCCAGTGGACGACCAGGCTTGTTTAAAGTGTATTTGAACTTCGTTTCAGTCAAATTTCTTGTTTTTTATTGAGCATAACCTCTGACACTGACAGTTGATTCAACTTATTTTATGTTTAAAATTTAATTCTGTAAAGAATCTGTACTTCTCTTGATATCCTTTACGAGCACAATTGATAATATCACAAAATTTTGGCATCTTTGAGTATTTGGAGAGCCTAAATAACTCAAAAACAAACATTTTCATATAAATCCCTATCTAAATGCATTGAAGTTTGTCCTTCAACTTGGAATTTCATGTTGGGGTAGGTAAGTTATCAAAATGACCTATTAGTAATAAATGGGGTTGCAAAGAGAACCTTGAAATTAACAAACAAATGGAATGAGACGATATTCATATTTGTTAAGGTGCGCGTGTTTGAAAAACAGTTAATAGCTAGCTAATTCAGTAGCTAGTTACTCTAGGCGGCAAGAGATGGCGTTAGTTTTTCCCATAGGGATACAAGGGATTTATTCCATTTCATTTGAAAGGTTCCAGCTAATTAATTAAAGGCAAAAAATTAATTATTCTTTAACACAATGATTACTAATTTAATTATCTTTAAGATATAGAGCTGATTTTTTAAAAATATCTTTTATTTAATGCGATTAATCTAAAAAAAAAATTTATTTTTTTGAAAATCAAAAAACGGGCAGTCCTCCGTTCATTTGTTTTAGCTTTTCTTCCTAACTTCTTCGAGTTAGTTCGGGATTTATCGATAAAATTCGGGTGGCGGACAATCAAAACTGACATTTGTCATTAAATTATTCATATCGTTGTTTTTTTAAACCTTATAGATTGCTTTTTTTGGTGTTTTTGTTTAATTTTTTATCAAAATGCATAGAAGTAACTATTTTTTAACCCTCAAAGATGATAAAAGGTATCGATATATACAAATTATTGATAATATTGATTCCATAGCACACTTGATATTAATATTTTGCCATTTGTTAACACGATGGATATGGTAATTTTTTTTTTAACGAACAGCTAGCTTAAAGCCTTAGAAAAGCTTAGAACCTTAAAAATACTATGAAACCAAATTTTAACTTATTAAAAGGTATTAATATTTTTCATAAAATTATTATATCTAATCGTTAATTTTTTTCTAAACATTATTTATATTCATTTTATTTCAGATTATTTTTATTAAGCCTGTGGGCTAGTAAATATCCAACTTGACATATTAAAATAAAATTAAATATTTTTTCAACAAAAAAGTATGTAAATTAACCTGCTTCATGCCCCCGGGCTTGTTGTAGTTGGCCCACCTTCTATACCGAACCCGCGACGGGTTCGGACCCCAGGCAGTCCGATGATTTTATTTAAGCCATTTGGATACCAAATGGTTTAAATAGAAATGGCTGGACCCTCAATATAGATAGATTCATAAATAACGATTATCGTCGTCTTATATGGCCAAAGTTGCCGAAAATGACTGTGGGAATGAGAACAAAGTGTGGATGTTAAAAAAAACCTTCGTCCTTAATGAGACTGGGGGGGGGGGGTCAGAGACAGTAAAAAAAGAACGATGAACGGGTTGTTTTAGAGATCGAACGGCGAACGACCCGTTCTTCAAAAAGAACGATTTTGCTCATCTCTAGTTTAAATTAGACATGGGTGATACTGTATCAATCTGATATTTTGTATCAGGTATGAAAAAGTAACAGATAGTCATAATGGGTACGAGCAAAAAATATCAGGTATTTGAGTAACAGCTACTCAGGCACACTCCACTAGACTCGTACTGGGTTTCTCGCGCTTGCGCATTGATCAAATACTTGCTTTTCACTTTAGAGCGTCTTCTCTTTACCCGATACAGTTTTCATTTCGCCTTTTCTCTCATTCCTTCTCTCTTGCGACCCTCAACTCGCGACGCTCCGCCCCGTCTCTTCTCTCCTGACAGGGCCATTTCGCTATAGCTCTGGCGCGCTTTTCGAACGTCATTCCGAATCATTTTTACATTTTTTACTCTACTTTTCTCACTAGGCCCTATAATAATTAAATACAAATCTAATTATTACTAATATATTATTTCTCTTTTCTTTAATTTAAGAAAGAGAGGAGAAATTTAAAAAAAAAAAAAATTTTTAATAAATAAGTTATGTTTTTTTTACTTTGAAACTTTTTTATTTAAAAACATTAATTAAAAAAGTAAAAATACAAGTAACTGTGAATTTAAAAACATAATGAACTTCAATAAATTAAATTTCTTTCGCTAGTAAAGAAATTTGTTAATTATTTTTCTAGTGCAGTATATAACATGACATTTTAAATTTGGAGACATTAAAATGTCAGTTCAGTCAGTTTGGAAAACTCTTTAGTAATGAATAATTATGAGTTTTTGATTTTTCAAGTCAAGAATATTTATAAATACAGGGGAAAAATACTTTGAAAAATGTTAATTTAGTCTCTAGTAAAATGACATTTCATTTGGGGTACTCTTTAATTATTTGACTTTGAAAAATTATTTTTTTAAATTATAAATACAATTTTTAAAATAAAAGTACACCTTGTATATTACTAAAGTATATTTTAATAGTTTCATGTTTATTCTTTTTTCAAGTTAAGCAAGTTCTTATTGATAGCTTCACAATGATCGAAGTATCAAATCAGATTTGTGGCTAAATTACCAACGGTTGGAGACCAAGAAAATTACTACTACTACTACGTATCGAATCTGTTACTTGTATTTATGTGAAGTTAGCGTTGCTGAGTGAAATCTGTATCGGGTACAAAAATATCTGGTAAAAATATCGGGTACGAACAAGTACCTGTAACAGCGAGTACCTGGTACAGCAAAATCGCGTATCGATCCATGTCTAGTTTAAATAGAAATGCCTGGACCCCAATATAGATAGATTCATAAATAACGGTTATCGTCAAGTCTTATACAGCCAAAATTGCCGAAAAAGACTATGGAATGAGAATAGAAGTATAAAGAAATTAGAAATATCTAGAAATGATTTGTGAGTGTAAATTTGAATTAAAAAGTGATCTCATCTTCTATATAAATCAATATGATTTTCATTTCTCTCACAATCATACATTCAGCTTTAAATATAATTTAAAGTTTTATCTTTGATCATTTCAAATCACGTTTTATGCATCCTTTTTTAAACACCAATTCTTTCTATGATTAGTATTCCCAAATATACTAAAACCCACTAAATAATTAAGAAATTAATAAATTCTCTTCTAATAAGTTAAGATAAATACTGTCAGAGCACTCTCTCGGCAAAATTATGAACTAATCTCATTTTTAAAGCTTTTATCAAAAACAAATTTTTTGTTTTGTTTTAATATATAATTAGAATAAATCAGGCTTATTTAGGACTTAATTAGGATATATCAGCTTATGCAGAGACTCCAGTGTCTGTCTGTTCGTACACATAGAAAGTACGGCCTGAATTAAAGGTCGTAGGAAAATAATAATTACATATACGTATTCAGCATAAAAAAACTGGTTCAGGGAAAAATACGTTTTGGTCCCTAGAACTTCCAATTTTTGAGTTATTAATTCTTAAAGTTACGATTTCTCCCATAGGAAATGTATAGAGAAATATTTATGTATTCTTTGCATTGATGTATTCTATGAATGTAAACAAATTCTCAAGCAGGCACTGGTTTTTCTTAAATATGGAGAAATAACTTAACCTCTCAATTTGTTTATATTCTTCAAAATGTAAACAAATGTGGCTATTTTTTTCTTAAATATGGAGAAATAACCATTATTAAAATGTTGAATGTCAAGAAAATTCACAGTGTGAGCGCCGCACCCCTTTGAATTTACAACAGTAAATTCTTTCCTACTTTTTTTCTTTTCTTTCTCCAATTCAGTCTTGGAATTAGTTTTTTTTTTTTTTTTTTTTTTTTTTTTTAAGTGAAACTTTTATTATATCGCTACGAATTTTTTGGTTCTTCTATCAGCATGTCGCGTTGTAACGAGGTGACGTAAAAAGCCATGACGCTACAAGCCATGACGTCACTAGTTGTGACGTCATGGCGACTCACACCAGGTTTTTTTTTTACTACGCTACGGCATTTATACTTATTTAATCACAATATAAATAAAGTAAGCCTATATAAATCAAATTGATTATCTATATCTATACTATTATATAATTTCCGCTCTACGCCCCCTCCCCCCACCCCTAAAATTATTGTTTTTTTTTAATTCTTCACTCGATTTTAATAAAATTTAAAATGACGCTTCTCTATGATCTAATTAATTGAAAAATGATATTCCAGACCTCAGAAAGTTTTATTGGCGCTACTAGGGGGGCGTCCCCCCCACTAAAACTTATCTTTCACTCGACGCCTACGATCCGAAAAAAGTTTCACTTGCATCGTGGTTTCATAAAACCACACAATGATTTTTTTTTTTTTTTTTTTTTTAAATTTTTTACTCCCAATAATTGATTCCAAACCGTCGATTCCGTCGCCATACGGATTATCGGGATATTACTATATTTATATTTGGTTTATTTTTTTTTTCATTTATGGCCAGACCTAGGTAAATTATGCCGGCACTGACACCCCCTGTCATGATTAAAAGAATACTACAGCCACCATTATAATTTTGCCCAAAAAGAATAGTTCAGCGATGAACTTGGATTAATTTATTAATTATCTTAGAGTAAAGTTAAACTTTGGGCGTAGCTAACCAGACATCAAAAGGATTATCGAGCATTTATAGAAAAAAATCTGATGTGACTGGTCCCACAGCACACAACTTTCTCTTGCCGAAGGAAAAGAGGTACTGTGCTTGTCACACCAGATTTTTTGTGTCGACAAATATTTCGTTTCCAATTCAAGATGTACAATTTATAAGTATGGCAAAATATTTATATTTTATTACCATGGCAACCATTTCTCCTATCTTTCCTATGAAGTACAAGAGTAAAGTGGTCTTCAGAAGATTTCAATGGCAAAATGAGAATATACATTTTAAAGAGAATTTCAAAACTAAATGATTTTTGAATTTTAATCAAAATAGTTAGAGCGAATTTTGAGAAAATCGAAAAAAACTGAAAAAGTACTTCAGTAAAGTAGGGGAGAGCGGGGCTCTGCCGTACACTTAAGGGAGAATAGTTGTAGCTGGAGAGAATTTTGAGTTAAAATTATGAGAAAATAAACAACATGTAATGTAGTTCATTAGCTACCCACTACAAACAAAGAAATTGACATTATGCCACTGATAAGTATTTTTAAATAATTTCAAAAAAAATGTGTCTTTGTACGGATTAGCCCTGGAGGTTGGGGCTATTCCGTACAACGGGAGGGGCTATATCGTACAACTAAGAAAATAACATGAAAGGATAAAAGAAATGAAAAAAAATAAATAAATTAATTAATTTTAAATTTATTTGTTTAAACAAAAATCGGAAATGAATTTATCAGCAGGCTCTGCAGCACTGCAAGCCGAATGGACCCACCCACCCTGCGCACATACAGCACCTGAACCAGTGTCTTCTGATGACGAATCAATTATCTTCAAACTTAATTTTTCTTCGGCTACTTGATTTTACAGAACCCCTTGTCTTGTGTTCTTTGGTTTAGAGTTCACTCGAGCTTTACTTTTTACAATCTTCTTCTCGATGTTTGATTTTTTTCTCTCTAACGTTTCTGTACGGTTTAGCCCCATCACGTAGCTTGTGGCGGTTTTATGTCCTAACCTCAAAATTCTTAACCTAACTTGTTATCACTTGGTATCAAAAGATAGCTGAAGAAGAGTAGTTGCTTATGAATTCATATAAACTAGTTTATAAGTAAAAGTACGAAGTCACCTCTTATTTTAAACTGGCTCAAAATTAAAAGAAAATTCACCAAAACATGTTTTTTCGCAATAATCCGAGGTACACCATGCGCTCGGTGGAACTTTCTCAACATTACAGCTTGCTAGATGGGGTGCTAGGTTGCAGCTCCGATCAGACCTCAATATCTTGAGAAATAGACGAGAAACAGACTGTACGGTATAGCCTCACTATACGAAATAGCCCCGCTCTCCCCTACTAGTACTCTTTGGCCGATTTTGATTAAAAGGTTCGTGTCACGTCCCAGGGGGGTGCCTAACTTAAATATAAAATTTCAACCTCCTAGCTCTCCTTGAGATATTTTGTTCACAGACTCACAAACAGACAATGTTGCGAAAAACACTTTTTTTGGACTCAAGGGGACCTCAAAACGTGTATATCCCGACATCGAATTTTCGGCATGAATCCAATACTTTCTCTCTCTAAATATATTACATATATACATAGGTAAGAGAAAGTAAAAATGTATATAATTGTATATGTAAATAAATAAATAAATAAATATATAAAGGTAAGAGAAAGTAAAAATAAATCACAGTAGGCCTAACCTAAATAAAGGTGAGATAGAAAATAAATTTTTTCAATTTTTTTTCTATCAAATTCTCAATAAAATAAAAACGTTTTTGAATAGCATTTTAAGAAACTAACATACTAAAATAAATATTTTTTTATTCTAAAATGGCTTTCAGGTTGAGTGCTCGTTGCATTCAATATGAATTTTCGTGCGATTATATAATAATGTTAATTATTTATTTATTTTATATATTAATAAATAAATAATAAAAAAAAAAACAACAATAAAATTTTCCTTTAGTCTGATGTGACTAAGCGCACAACCTCTCTCCCTTTTGAGTGGAAGTTCTATAATATGAATAAATTTTTTAGGTGACAAATGGGTTGTTCGGATAGTACCCCGTAAGTCATAATAGAATCTAAATTTTTTTTTAATAAAATGAAAAATTTGAATGCCAAAATTCCTTATTATAATTTAGTCGTGACCTATCATAGTTTATAATTGGATTAAGTTAATAATTTAATTACCAAAAATAATAAATGAATGACTTTTGACTTGAGCAGTATTTCACGTAATATAGAACTGGCAACATTGCATTTATCAGCTGTTTATTTTAAATCTTAAAAGCCTTCAATTTTATTTTATTTAATATAATATAATGATTAATGCAAATCAGTTTAAACACAATGGACGATTTGCGAGAAAAAATATCATTAAAAAAAAAAATGTAACTGACAGCGAGAAAAGAGTATTATTTTATGCGACGTTGCCGAGACTGGTCTGAGTCTCATTTTTAAATATTGGCGACTGTCATTTTGGAGAATCTTTTGACTTTCTTGTCAATATATCTTTAAAAGATTTCTGCAGAAACTCTTAATTTTATGTTTAACGTATTCCTCGGAAGTGAATTGATAAAATGTAAGTTTTTTTGTTTTTGTATCTATTGCAGGAGTGGCTATATAGCTCGATATGTATACGTTTCGTCGACATTCCCCATAGACTAAATGTTAAATTTCAATTTTTTAAAAATTATTTACACGATAACCCTGCGTCAGATCTGCTTCAAAATTTTATTTTATACGTATGTGATAGTGATTAATAATAACATATTAAAAAAATTAGCTTTTAATCTAATAAAGTGCTTTAATGTCCGAACAACCTTAAGTTTAAAGAAAATATATTTCTACAGTTCATTACAATTAACTGTGATGATCACTTGAGCAGATAAACAAATAAATATAAACTTGAAAGGTTAATAGAGAGAGACGAACAGTTATTTTGGACAAAAAAGAAAAGGAGCTTATTTAGAGTAAGTAACCAACAACTCAACTGCTTAAGTGTTCTATTTAAGTAATAGTTAAAATCAGGTCAACTCAGGGAGAGGATGGCATTTTAATGAAAGATTAAATCAAAACCCGCAGGTTAAAATCACAATTTAATTTTTTACTTTCTCTTACCTATATAGAGAGAGAAAGTATTGGATTCATGTCAAAAATTCGATGTCGAAATTTTGATGGATATTCAATTCAATTTTAAGCATGAAGGAATTGAGCTAGGAGGTTGAAATTTTACATTTAAATTAGACACACCCTTAGGGCGTGAAAATAAGCTTTTAAACAAAATCTGCTAAAAAGTACTAGTACTTTACTAATGAAATTTTTCATTTTTTTTTTTCGATTTTCTCAAAATTCGCTCTAACGATTTTGATTAAAATTTAAAAATCAATTTTTTTTTTAGATGCTCTTTAAAGTGTATATTCTTATTTCGCCATTGAAATCTTCTGAAGACCACTTTACTCTTGTATTTCATAGGGAAGATAGGAGAAATGGTTGCCATGGTAACAAAATATAAATATTTTCCCATACTTATAAATTTTACATCTTTAATATATGGGCGGAAACTAAATATATGGGGACACGAAAAATCTGGTGTGACAAGCACAGAACACAACTTTCAATTACCGAAAGTAAGAGAAAGTTGTGTGCTGTGCGACTAGTCACACCAGAATTTTTTTATAACCACTTTCAAATTATGCACAGGGAATAATTAACAGGTTAAAAAAAAGAACTTGTAAACTGTTCAATTTCCCTAGATATAAAAAAATCTAGTGTGACAGGTTGCACAGCACACTTTCATTAATTGAAAGTTGTGTACTGTGCTTGTCACACCAGATTTATTGTATCGACATATATTTAGTTCCCGACAGTAGGGAACATTTGAATTCAGATGTA
>JAKCPI010028825.1:0-12523 GCA_023213315.1 Euborellia annulipes | reverse complement strand
GGCGACTTATTAATGAATTTAAGATTATGATAAATATAGAATATTTCTACTTACAAGGACTCCTTGATCAATAATCACCAATCATACTCTCTTTGATTACAAATAATAATCAAAAATTTGAAAATTTGGAGCCAAACCGTTTTTGGGCTCTTTCATTTCAAATAATAAAATTATTCTAAATCTATGACAATACAAGCATTGTAATGGGGGGATTGTTGAAAATGATTGAATTATAGAGAAACAAACAAGAGCGTAGCTATATGAATGATAAGGGGCCCAGACCCTTGATCATCTCAATTAATTAAAATAAATAATTTTTTTTTAATTATTTATTTATTTTATTTATAAAATAATAACAATGACTAAAAATAATGCCCCTCATCAATTGCAAAGGGGCCTTCGGGGCTTGGTGTAGAGGTTAGCGTGCTAACCTCGTATACCAAAAGTCGCGGGTTCGGACCCCAGGCAGTCCGATGATTTTATTTAAGCCATTTGGATAACAAGATGACTTAAATAGAAATGCCTGGACCCCCAATAGATATCATATATAACTGTTATCGTAAAGTCTTATATGGCCTAAGTTGCCGAAAAGACTGTTTGAATGTGTGTGAGTGTCAATAGGAAAAAAGTGTGAATGTTAAAAAAAAAAGGTTCTCCGGAATACTAGATTATTTACTAAATCGTTCTGAGGTATTGGAATCAATGATCTCTTTAAATTTATATTTCAACTTGACTCATAAATAAAATAAACAAAAAAAAAAAAAAAATTAAATTATTACTTGCCCCTCCCCTCATATATGTATTAGAAATGCATTAACCTAAAGCGAGCGAGAGAGAGAAAGATCTAACTAAAAGATAGATGTCTGTCCATCTTAACTAATGGGATATAATAGGAAAGAAGAGTAGGAGGGGGAGAAAAAACTAAAAAAGAGTTATTGAAATTTATGCCGTTTCATAGTTAAATTCCATTGGAATATAAATGAATCCTAAATATGTGTTTGTCCCGCAAATTTAATGCATGAGATGCATGGGAATTTGGAGAAAAAAAAAATATTCTACTCTATTAATAATTTTTTTTATGCTGATTTCATATTCTTCACCAAGCCGGTAAACAGTCCTGACCAAATTAGTTTATTTTATTCAAAATTATTTATTTATAAAATAAATTCGTCATTCGATTCACATATTCTAAATTACAACAAGCTCAGATCATAATAAGAGCCTTGTTCTCTCTCTCTCTCTCTCTCTCTCGGCCTACGTTTACGACCCCTCATTATTATTGAGTGGATAATTATTGCAAATTGAGTCACGTTTTATAGAGCAACATCAGCCGAGTTCTAACCCCTTGGAAATAATCCTTAAGAGGGATGAATTGAGGAGCGAGAATTTGCTAATTGTTCCTAAGACCTCTCACTGTTTATGACCCTAACCTTCCTTAAGTTAAATAGCTTATAATTCGAAGATTAGTAAGATTAAATACGAGAATCTCTAATATTTTTACATTCACTCTTTTACTTTATATTCGATGTGATCGTGATTATTTGATTTTCTGAGTTATATCCCATCTCCAATAAATTAAATATATCTATATTTAATAATATCAAGATAATAATATCAAAATAATTATGTAGCTCCCAGAATAAGGATCCGGATCTTGTCGGACCAATTTTTGGTCCAATTACCCCCACTTGTCTTATTTATCAATGGAATACATGCTAAGATAATGTGAAGACCTGCAATTATGGTCATATTCTTATACTTAAAACCTCAAACAATGAACAAACTATCTTGTCAGCAACTGCGGTGATCCTCTATAGTCCCGTGAAAAGTACTATCTTGCCGCCAGCTGCGGTGGTCCCCTCTAGCCCCTTCACCTCCTTTCTCTCCCTTATTAAAATTTTAAATGTACGGCCTAAAAACCACGCAGAATTGTGAGGACCGGCAACTATGTTTATAATCTACTACCTGGTGCCCCAATCAATGAAAAATACTATCTTGCCGCCAGCTGCGGTGGTCCCCTCTAGCCGCTTCACCTCCTTTCTCTCCCTTTATTTCAAATTCAAATATACGGCCTAAAAGCCTATATTCTCATTTTGCTCCTCAAAATTGTTTGAAGCACCCTTTACGCTTGTATTTCATAGGAGAAATGGCTGCCATTGTAACAAAATATAAATATTTTTCTGTTTATATTGAATTTAAATCTAGTGTACTATTGAAAACTAAAAATATGTCGACAAAAAAAAAAATGGTGTGTCACAGATTACAACTTTCAATTTCCAAAGCTAAGAGAAAGTTGTTTGCTGAGCGACCAGTCACACCAGATTTTTTAAAATTTATTTGCATTGTTGAGTTGTATGGAAAACTTTCTATATTGTTTACGTCAGGTTCTGCTACATTTGCATATGATAAATCTCGATAAAATTAACATGGTAGGCTATCATGTTTTTTCTTCATGACACTCAAATGAAAAACCCTCTGCCACTTTGTGTCCTTGGGATAGCATTTTAACTTTTGTTGGTGCAATGTCTTCTTATTCTTAATTTTTTAAAGAGATAAAGAGTAGAAGCTCTTGTATCTAGATAACATTTTTTTTAAGATAAGTATAAAAAAGAATGAATATTTAGTTTAATTGTCGTTAATATTTGTGATGGACATTCCTAAATGTCCTGTCATTTGCAGACATCTCTCATCTATAAAACACGTAAGCGAAGAGAGGAGAGAGAGTGTGTGTGTGTTCATTTTGGTTTATAGTCATGTCTGATTAGGACAGTCGGTAGGCAAAAAAAAAAAAAGAAGCAGCAGTTTCGAGTTGGAATTCCAAACGAGTTGGAAGAAGAAATAAATAAATAAACGTTTGTGTGAGTGTATGAGTGTGCATGTTCACGACCAGAGTGTTGATTTGTGTACTAGGCGATATTAAAATCTAACTATATATACATACGTACGTAATGTATTGTGATTGATTGATAACTTGTCTGTGATTGGAACTCATTGATTTGGGGACTTTGGAAAACCCTCTCTCTTCATTTATTTTTTATTGATCGTTTCCACACATATTTATTTATTTATTTATTTAAAACGATTTGTGAACAAAATCTTAAATCTCAACTGAAAAGAGTACAAATCTTTTGTTATTTAAATCTCAATGTAAAATTTAAATAAGATGATGAATTTTTTATTTTTATTTCTACGTATTAATTCAAAATAATGTTTGGTTTAAATTTATGATTATTATCATTGAAGATACTTTATTTACTTGGTTTAGTAAAATATATTGTAGTTAGATGTGGATAAATTCATTCTATTTTGCTTCTGACAGGTAAGCAACTGAAATGACCAACGCACTTTGGGGTGATCAGAGCTCTTCCAAGGAATTATTATTAAAAAAATTTAGGCCAAACAACTTGATGTCGATGGAGCCAGAGTATGGAGAAAGAGAGATACAAAGTTTGAAAAGTAATTTTAATTAAATTCCAAGAATAAAATTATTATTATTCAATAATTCTCCCTAGGCCTAGGGATTCACATGGATCCGAAAATAAACGGAAATTTTTTGTCTCAATAGGTTACATATATACAGAAAAACCAAGAGATTAAATCTGACATATATTTAGTGGATAATGTGAATTTATATAGAATCACTGTCTTGGTAATAAATAACTATTAGGATTGATTGAATAATAATCAAAACTTATCAATTAATTTAATTCTTTGAAGCCACATTATTACAACCAATATCTTAAGAGCTTGATTATTCTTATGCTGTCACCATAACCGTAATCTAAAGGTCAAGGGTTCGCATCTCGTTCCAGGCGAAAAATTTACTTCAATTGAATTGGATACCAATTAAAATGAAATAAATTACCTTAGATGCCGAAAAAGACCTTAAAACAAATTTTAAAAAAATCTGGCGTGACTGGTCGCACAGCAGACAACTTTCTCTTCGGTAATCGAATGTTGTGTTCTGTGCTTGTCACATCAGATTTTTTGGGTCTACATGTATTTAGTTTCCAGCATTACATTTGAATTCAAGATGTAAAATTTGTAAATATGAGGAAATATTTATATTTTGTTACTATGGCAACCATTTCTGCTCTCTTTTCCATGAAGTACAAGAGTAAAGAGGTCTTCATAATATTTCAAAGGCAAAATGAGAATATACATTTTATAGAGCATCTAAAAAATAATTGATTTGTGAATTTTAATCAAAATCGTTGGAGTGAATTTAGAGAAAATCGAAAAAAAAAAAAAAAAACTGAAAAAGTGCGTTAGTAAAGTACTAGTACATTTTTCTTATTTTCACTCTCCAGGAGGGGGGGTGTCTAACTTAAATATAATATTTCAGCCTCGTAGCTCAATTTCTTCCCATTGTATTTTTGACATGAATCCAATACTTTCTCACTCTATATATTAACATATCTAGAAGTAAGAGAAAGTAAAAAACTATGAATTATACTCTATAGACCTAATAAACATAATTCATTGAAAGAAAAATTTCAATATTTGCACTCCATTAGAGCATCTTTAAACTGTCACTGTTTGACACATTATTTCCTTAAAGAAATGTATGTATTCCCTTAGTAGAATCTATCTATCTTGCGTTTAATTTGAATTTAAAATGATATTTATTTATTTAAATATCGAGAGAGAGAGACACCTGCAGACAATACACCGACGAATATTTTTTGGTCTCTCCCTCTCCCCTCCGCCTTCCCATCCATCCATCCTCCAGCCTCCATCCATCCTACATCATTAAGTTCAAGAGATTTATTTAAGCAATTAAAAGAGACCAACGAAACACATTTAATATCATCCGGGGACTCTTTTTTATTCAGGACTTAATCGGATTGTTCCTGGACATTAAATGCTTTTTATTTCGTCATAAACGAAACTCTTGGGCGACGAGAGAGTCTTGTTTCTTGATGCCATTAAATTTCAATTCAAATTCATTAATTAATTAAAATGTTTAATAGGTTTTAGCTTTTTTTTTTGGTTTTGTGTTTGATTTATTTGGAATATTTGTAAGGGTGGCTTATTGGTTTTTTACTTTCTCTTACCTCTATATATGTAAATATTTAGAGAGAGAAAGAATGTATTGGATTCATGTCAAAAATTAGATGTCGAGATTTTGAAGGATATACACGTTTTGAGGTCTCCTGAATCCAAAGAAGTGGTTTCCGCGACATGGTCTGCCTGTGTGTCTGTGTCTATGTATGTCTGTGAACAAAATATCTCAAGAACGAAAAGAGCTAGGAAGTTGAAATTTTATATTTAAGTTAGGCGTGACACCAAGGGCGGATACAAGGGTTGGGGTAAAGGGGGTAATCACCCCCCCCCCCCCCCCCCAGAGATTTGAAAAAAAAATACTTTTTTTTCGAAAAAAAAAAAAAAAATTATTTTTAAAATGTAAAATTTTAAAAATTAATACTTAAAAATTTGATTTGTATTTATATTCTGGCAAACAAGTACAGAATGCGCCTTTAAATTACCGAAATTAAGAAAAAAATGTGTGCTGTGCGACGAGTCACACCAATCTTGTGATTCCCCCCCCTCCCGAGAAACACTTCTGGATCCGCCCTTGCGTGACACGAAGCTTTTGAACAAAATCGACCAAAGAGTTCTAGTGCTCTGATGCACTTTTTCAGTTTTTTTCGATTTTCTCAAAATTCGCTCCAACGATTTTGATTAAAATACATAAATCAATTATTTTTTTTAGATGCTCTTTAAAATGAATATTCTTATTTTTCCATTGAAATCTTCCGAAGACTACTTTACTCTTGTACTTCATAGAAAAGATGGGAGAAATGGTTGCCATGGTAAGAAAATATAAATATTTTCCCATACTTATAAATTTTAAAAAATCGAAATCGAATGTACCGAACTATCGGAAACTAAATACATGTCGACACAAAAAATCTGGTGTGTTAAGCACAGAACACAACTTTCGATTACCGAAGGCAAGAGAAAGTTGTGTGCTGTGCGACCAGTCACACCAGATGTTTTTTTGTTTTTTTTATTTACGATAGCCCAAAATTGGTTCTGAATTAGAAGTTTTATCAGACTTTATTAATTTATGACATTATTAATTAAATCAGTATTCAGTGGCAAATGGATGTAAGTGACATGGTTAGGAGGCAAAAGGATCCAAGTGCTGTCAAGTTTTTTTTTTTTTAATCTAATTAAGATTTTTAAGCGGTTATTTGTTGACCAGAGTTAAAATTCTTGAATTTTTCAAGAAAAATTAATTTTAGAGTAAATAAGCCTTGTGAAATAAATCTCCTAATTAATAAAAATATTTCCATTGAAGAAGAGATGAAGAGTGGCTGGACCACTCCACTCCTCTCCTTTTGAAGGAACCAGCCAGCTTATCAAACAAGATATTACATAAAATGATCGGTGTGTTAGAAGACAAGGCTTATTCATGTCAAAAAGACAAGGAAGATACAATAAATAAATATGAATTTGAATTGCATTCTTGTATATTTTAACTGAAATGATTTTATTTATAAAATTTGTATAAATAAAATTATCTTAAATACAATCTAAAATTGATCAGCTATTAATGATAAAACCTTCTATTAGAAAAAAAATTATTAGATCTCATTCTCTGTGAATAAACCATCTCAAGTAACTCGTGCTAAGACTGACATTTTTTCTTTTTTACTTTTTTCTTTATTCATCAGATGTCAGTTGGGCATCTTAGCCGCATTATTTAACATGAATTCCTTTTTATAAGAATTACGTCACACTTCTGGTCGCATATATCGGGATTCAAGAATTATTTCCTTTTTACTTTCTCTTACCTCTATATATGTTCATATATAAAGAGAGAAAGTATTGGATTCATGACAAAAATTCGTTTTGAGGTCCCCTGAATCCAAAAAAGTGGTTTCGCTACATAGTCTGTCTGTGAACAAAATATCTCAAGAACGAAAAGAAATTTTATATTTAGGCACCGCCATGGCACGTGACACGAAGCTTTTGAATAAAATCGACTAAAGAGTACTAGTACTTTACTGATGCACTTTTTCAGTTTTTTTCGATCTTCTCAAAATTCGCCCCAACAATTTTGATTAAAATTCATAAATCAATTATTTTTTACATGCTCTTTAAAGTGTATATTCTCATTTTTCCATTGAAATCTTCCGAAGACTACTTTACTCTTGTAATTCATAGGAGAGATAGGAGAAATGGTTTCCATGGTAACATAATATAAATATTTTCTTATACTTATACATTTTACATCTTTAAATTTGAATGTACCGTACTGTCGGAAACTAAATATATGTCAACACAAAAAATCTGGTGTGACAAGCACAGAACACAACTTTCTCTTGCCGAAGTGTAGTTGTGTGCTGTGCCACCAGTCACACCATATTTTTTTTTCCGGCATCTGAGTTCATATAAAAAACTAAGAAAATTAGTATCAAATTTAGTATATAGTAATTGATTTAAATAAATTTTCATTTGAATTTTGAGTTTTAAAAAAAAGAGCCAGGGAGATAAGGTTATTAAAATCCGATTTCGTTCGCATTTTTATCATAGATTTTTCTGAGTTGCCTTCTTATCCTTTGAAGGCGCAGCTCGTATAAATACCTACTAATAGCCTATATTAAGCAAATATCAGCTCTAATCGGCGTTGGTGGAATTAATACTCAAATTCCGTATGTCCAAATTTTGAAAGGGTGTCTCAAAACGTGTATAGTAGACTACCGGTATATATAACTAAGAGATGGTTGAAAAAGACTTATCTCCTATTAAGAAAAGATAGAGAGAGAATTGTTATTCAGTTAATTTGGTTAATTGAGCCAAAGTAAGATCATAAAGAAATAAGAAATAGTAAATAAAATTGAATTATTAAATCATTTTAATGAGAAATACAGCTCCTCATGAGCTATAGAAATGTAATCCCCCTCCCCCCTCACTCTACCAATTGGATTCCCACACCGTTTAACGTTTAAACTTTAAACGTTTATTATCCTCACGATAAGCTTTGACAACTCGTGACCAATCTTGAGATATAAGCTTTTTATTGAAATTACTTTTATATGTGATCATTTGTTTGCAAAATACTAGCCATAAATATAATAAGGATGTCAAAAACAAAACAAAAAAAAAAGGTTTGGTATTGTCCTAGGTGGCCACCAAAAACCAAAAACCAACCTAAAAACGCCTTTGATCTATGGCACAGAGGTAGAGCATTAGCTTCCGGTGCCAAAGGTCAAGGGTCAGCACCCCGCCCCCGGCGAAAAAATTTTCTTCAATTGAATTGGAATTTAATCAATTGAAATAAATAGGGTCTAAAAGGCCTAAGAAAAAGACCTTAAATAAATTTAAAATACATATACTTATATATAATTTATAGAAAAAAATATTATAAAAAACCCTCTACAATGAATTTGAGTTAGTTATTTAAATTAATTGGTAATCAGTAGGGACCGGATTCTTAGGTTTTCACTTTTTCTTTCCTTGACTCCAAACGCGAAATGGACAAATTACTTTTTCGACTTATGTGTTCTGGAGTTGTTTAACCAAATTTTGAAAAAAAAAAAACCTAAATGGGTTCGGGCCACCTAAAATCACCTAAAATAGAAAACTCATCTACCGAGATTTTTTTTTAAATTTATTGGTGCTTTTAGATTGAGAAAAAATTTTTTTAATGTTTTAGCTACATGTAATTTTTTGTATTTTTTACTTTTTAATAATTTTTGTACATAGGTATTTAAAATTAAATAAAACTTTTTTTCCCATAAAAATTTTACAATTATATTTTTTTAAATTAAAAAAAAAAAAAAATTATAATTAAAATAATATTTTTTTACAAATTTCTGTACATATTTAAAATTAATTAAAACTTTTTTTTCCCCAAATGCGTTTTATTGGGCGAAAACCTAAAAAAAAAAACCTATTTTGGGTGTTATAAAAACATAAAAACTAGTCGAATCGAACCTAAAAATCTGGTCCCTAGTAATCAATATGGATATAAATTTCATCGCTTAAGACGGGAAGCAAACCGCTGAGCTTTCAAGTCAAACTTCTTTCTAGATCTCATAAAACATTATTTAAAATAAGAGACAAAATAAAACATTATTTAAAATATGTAAAATACGTATTTACGGAAAAACAATTTCTCATTTAAATTTAAATACACGTAGGCCTACCTTTATCCAAAAAAAAAAAAAAAAAAAAAAATTCTAATTGTAAATATAATCAAAGGGTTGAGATCAGCGGCGGCTCGCAAATTAAAAATATTCCCAGAAAAGTTCATTTCATTTTAAGAAAGGATATTGTTAATGCAAATGACATCCGATCCGCGCATATTTTTCTAACATGTAGAAATTTAAAGCGAAATTTGGGACATTTTCCAGAAGCCACAAAGGGTGAATTTGGTACTTTCGCCTTTAAAGTTTGCCAATCCCTAGTATAACCTTAAAGAAAAAGAGTGCCATCGCGAGTCGAATCACGGATCTACCGATTTGTACTCATAATGCCCTACACACTGGACCATTCGGTTATTTGAATACACTCAAACTGCTATTTTAGTCAGGAAAAAATGGATCCAAATACGAAGCCACAAATTTCTCCGTCAAAGAAAGGATTTATTTATTTAAAGAGGATTACTGATATATCATATGATTAGAAAAATCTCTCTTTTCATTTTTTTTTTCCTATTTTAATGAAAATAAAACCAGAACATGCAATAAATTGGCATTTGTAATTCCTCTACGCAGAGTTGTTTGTGGATTGAATTCCGTGTGAGTGTAAAGCGATATTCCTTTCTGACTCACACCAATTCGATGAAGCCTCAGAGGAAATCCTGGAATGTATTATGGCTTTATAATAAAGTTTTTTTTATAAAGGTAAGAAAAAAGTCTTAATTAAGAAGAAGGATCGTGTTCTTCTTATCACACCATCTGGCAATCAAATTGACTCTAATTGGAGTAATTGGTTTAAAATAAAATCTGCTTTGCATTGACATTAAAAATTCTTTCTGATGTACCCAGGTATAGGGCAACCGGTATGTGCGAGGTGCTTATCGAATCTCATTACTATTTTTTTTTTCGAATGTGATTTAGATTTCGCCCAGCAGAAAAGAGGAGAAGTTTGAATTCAGATGTAAAATTTACAAGTATAGGCTAAAAGTGTATTTAAATATTGTATGGCATTTCTCTTTTCGGGAGTATATGAGTATTATATAATATCGTAAGGGGGGAAGAGTGTTCAGGAGCTATATCTTCCCCTCTCTCTCTAGAAAGATATATAAAGGAGAAAGGCTTGGTATCAGCTTAATTAGCACTAAATTTCAAAAATTCTGTTCCAAGGGATGCTGAAAAAATTGTGGTTATAGACTTTACTCAATTCTCGAAATTTAAATAGCAGTATGAGAGAGAATAATAGATTATAAATTGTAAAAGTCAACCATTTTATTCCAGGGAATACAAATAATATTTCACGGATATTTCGCCCCACTCAGCCCCCCTTACATCCCATTTGTCAGTTTACCCTGACCCCCCGGCAGGGGGACCTCAACTTTATTGACATTAAAAATGTCCCTTTGTGGATGTACTCAGTATATGGCAATCGCGGTATATGCGAAGGTGCTTTAATCGAATCTTATAACAATTTTTTTTTTAAATTGGAATTTACTGAATTTTTGCCCAGCAGGAAGAAGGGGAGGAGGTTGATCTCTTAATTGAACTGAATGGTGAAATATAATTTAAAAAATTTCCCCGTCACTTAATGATTTTATTAATTTCTTGATAGATTATTCCCTAAATTTCGTCTGAGCGATATAGCTCACATATTATAGGCCTTAATTTATGCTGATTATAACAACTTCATTTTGAAAATAAATTAATAAGAAACTAATACAGATTAAACTTCAAATCCGGATAATCTTTTAATCCAAGTAAAATTATTTGAAGTTGTCGACCCACCCACTCACTTTTGTCTTTTTCTAACAGAGAGTTTTACAAATTGATTTGTTAGTTCTCAAAAAAAAAATTTATATAAGTGTGGAAACCCTAATGGTATATTTATAGGGAAATTAAGATACTAAGAGAGAACATGAAGTTGCGGTGAATATAAGAATATAGGAAATTGGCGTATCTTTATTCTCTCATAAATCTGATATCGTTTATTTATTTTATTATGTGTGTGGCTAGTAATGTCTATTCGAGATTAAAATTGAGCAACAGAACCCATAAATGGTTAATCGTGGAAATTTTAAATTTTATTCTTTTAGAAAATGAGTTGGCGTTGCTTCACTTCCCTTTAAGTTCTATACCCCTAAAGTTGTGTTTTATTTAAGAGTTATAACACTAAGATAATTGATAAGGGATCAATCCAAACCTCCCATAGCCTATTAATATTTTTTTGTGAAATTGTATTTTAACAATAGAAGGAGCAGCCAGGATTATTATTATTATTTTTTTTTTTTTCAAAAATATTGGAGTTTAGCTCCTACTACATCATTTGGAATTTAAAAAAATATGGTGTAACTGGTCGCACAACACACAACTGCTTGTCACACCAGATTTTTTTGTGTTGAGATATATTTAGTTTTCGACAGTACGGTACATTTGAATTCAATATTTACATTTTTATAAACAGAAAAATATTTATATTTTGTTACCATGGCAACTATTTCTCCTAACTTTGCTATGAAGTACAAGAGTAAAGTGGTTTTCAGAAGATTTCAATGGAAAAATGAGAATATACATTTTAAAGAGCATCTAAAAAATAAGTGATTTTTAATTTTAATCAAAATCGTTGAAGAGGATTTTGAAAAAATCGAAAAAAAAAACTGAAAAAGTACATCAGTAAAGTACTAACTAGTACTCTTTGGCCGATTTTGATTAAAAGCTTATTTTCACGCCCCAGGTGGGTGCGTAACTTGAATATAAAATTTCAACCTCCTAGCTCAATTCTTTTAAGCTTTGAATTGAACACAGACAGACAGACAGACCATGCCCCGATAAACATTTTTTTTGGATTCAGGGGACCTTAAAACGTGTATATCCATCTGAATCTCGACATCCAATTTTTGACATGAAACCAATACTTTCTTTCTCTAGAGGTAAGAGAAAGTAAAAAAAGGCATGAACTCACTCTGAATATGAAAAACAAGTTGTCTAGTACTTAGATGGTTGTCAAAAAATTGAATTTTTGTGTCCAAAATTTGTCTTAATTCTTAATCTAATTTGCATTTAGCTTCATTTCTCTACATAAATAAGAGAAAGTAAAAAGGGCAGAAGAGATATTTTTTCTTCGCACGATCGACACATGTTGCAGGACCAGACAAGTGTCTTCTAGGGAATAAGAAAAGAGAACGAGTCCAGTTTTTATTTTTTTTACTCTTTTATCCATAAAATAGATTTTAATGTCCCCCTCTCAGAGAGAAAGATCTTAACTACACGATTCAATTAAAACTAACATAATTCTTAATTATCATTACAATGAGATCATTCTGTTCTTTTAATTAATTAAAAAAAAATAGTGTTACTATTTTTTTTTTTATTTC
>JAKCPI010028824.1:0-46359 GCA_023213315.1 Euborellia annulipes | reverse complement strand
AATCAAAATTTCTATCAATCGCCGTTAATCAATTGACATTTCGGCGTCATTGTCTCCAAGACTCAGTCAATAAGTAGCTGATATTATTGACAATTACGTTATCCAATTTTGATCGTCTCCGCCCTCAGACTTGGCGTGAGTTAGCGTGCTAACCTCATGCCAACAATCGCGGGTTCGGACCCGGGCAGTCCGATGAATTTTATTTAAGCCACTTGGATACCAAATGGCTTAAATAGAAATACCTCAGACCCCAAATAAAATATATGTTATAAATACCGAGTATCGTTTAAAGTCTTAAATGTGTGAATGTGAAAATTTGTGAATGAGAAAAAAGTGGCGAGTGTTTAAAAAAAAAAAAAAAAAAAAAAAATTGATCGTCTCCGGGGGCGGCTGGAAGCCCCAACCAGGGCCTACTGAATCATTTGAAATTTAACCTAACAAAACTTTTTGCGTGATTAAACACGTGCCCCTTAAATTCTTCTTATTCTCACGAAGAATTAATTTCATTACATGTCTTTTTAATTTCTAAATTAAAATTATTTTTTTAACAAAAAGTCCGTATCTCTCGGAAATCTTGTTTTTCCAAATTTAACATAAAATTTCCCAGTTTATGACAATTGATTATTGTGTTTTTAATACAATCTAATGGAAAACGAGCATGATTGTAAATATAGAGTGATTTAATATTTTGCCAGGACGCGAAGAGGGAATTTGGAATATAATTCATATTCGGCCAGTAATTCAATTTAATAACTTCAATTGATCTTAGGCCATGTAATAACGTTATTAGATTGTCATTTAAAGGATAAATTAATGAAAATAATTGAAAAGTCTTGAGTTTATCATGAACGACAATTCTATTGTCAATTTTTAAAATCCGACCCAACTTTTGACAAATAAATAATTTAAATTTGGACACATGTCTAAAAAGTGAAGTTAAATTTATATGTTTGGCCAAATTAAATGCAAGTGAATGAAATCGTTCTAGTTCCACAAACTCTTTGAAAAAGATTCACGTTTTTTAAATCACTATGAATTAAACAAACGTCATTTAAATTGGGAGAAATTTTGTAAATAATTAACGTCTTCTTCTTTCGAAACGATAATACAATTGAATCAATTGACGGACGAATTCGATGAATTGTTTGTAGATATTTTAAACTACACTCTTTAAGAAATTTTCCATCTTTTAATAATAATTTCTTAAAATTTTCTGCATCATTTGAGAAAAATAATAAATCATAAAAATTTTTTTCCTAAATGAATTTTAACCAAATTTGGAAATTTTTTTGCAATTTCTTCCTTTTAAATTTTTATTTAAACCATTAATAATGAAATGTTCGGTCAATTTGATATTTAAAATTCGCAATTTTGAATGTTTCGGCCAAGTATTGATGATTTTAGTGGATAAATCCAAAGTGCTTGTGTTTACAACCAATTTCTCTAAATGCCGGCAATTCTCTAAAATAACTCCCACGACGTCATGAAGTCGGTCATAAAGGGTGCAATCTAATATTTTAATTTTCGGCACACATTGCAAAATATCCCTTAGATAAGTTATACTATTAGTAGCTGGGAATCTCAATTCTAAAGAGGTTAATTTAGGTTTATTCAATTTCAAATATTTAACTAAATTCGAGAACAAAGATGGATTTGTTTTTTGATTATTTGTAATCGGGAATGTTATTTTAAGATCTTTTGTTCGTTTACTGAGGAACAATTTGAATATCGGCTCCACATATTTTGCAGGGAGGCAATTTTGAAAAATATCGTTCATAATTTCATCAATTAGAATTTGAGGCAATCCTTTTTGAATGTGATCGCGAAATTTCTCAAATTCCATCTTTGATTGATATTTTTTTGAAAAGAAAAATAATAAAATTTCATTTCTAAAATATCTCTTCATGTAATTGTATAAACTTCCAGGTGACGGCATTTTTGTTTGATGAATCTGAAAAAAAAATCTTTTTTATTAGAAATCATTAAATATGTATTGTGAATCCATTGGACATTTTTTTTGGAGGCCCTCGGTCTTGGTGTAGAGATTAGCGAGCTAGCCTTGTATACCAAGAGTCGCGGGTTCGGATCCCAGGCAGCCCGATGATTTTATTACTTTGGATACCAACTGGCTTAAATAAAAATGCCTGGATCCTCTATAGATATAAGCTAATTAATAACGGTTATCGTCAAAGTCTTATATGGCCTGAGTTGCCGAAAAGAGTGTGAGTGTGAATGAGAAAAAAGTGTGAATGTTTTTTGATAGGTGTAAAAACACATTGGCCTAAAGAAGTCATTTTTCACATTTCCAGGGAACTAAAAGAAATTTTTTCTGAAAAGTAAAATATTTTCCCACATCTGATAGATGGTAATACTATAAACAGGGCCGCAGACAGACTTGACGGGCCCCGGGGCTACTTACTAATACGCCCCCCCCCCCCCCAAAAACACTTGAAAATTTTTGAAACAGTTATACATAGCTTACAATATTTATTTAAATAAAGTTATTTAAAAATTTTTCAAAATTTCCTAAACATAGAGTAATAATAATTTATCGAGGCCAGATCCGGACAGACGACTTCCGGGGGAATCTGGGGGTATGGAAATTTTTTTAAAAATTAACCACTGAAATCTGCGTTTTTAGCTATTCTGAGACGTGAAAAAGATCAAACTTGCTTTAATTTAATTGTAGCAAAATGTATATTTTTTAAGGATTAATTTCATAAAAGTTACAACTGAGGGTAAAATTATTAAGATTTCATTTTGCAAGTTCCTGATTTGAAACGAACAGATAGAAAAAGTTGCACTTTTTGTTCTAGCCATTTTGGGCACGTTTGCACCTTTTGAATTGGGTAGCGTGCCTGGGCAGCTTTGCACTTTTTACCAAAACTAACATACCTAATATTTGCTCTGATGAAGGTCGAGGATTGGCGACCGAAACGTCGGCGAATAAAAATTTTATAAAAATTTTGATTTCCTGACTTCAACATCTTTCGAATCCTTAAATAAATATTTGTTAATTTTTTTTTACACTTTTCTCATTCACACTCACACTCACATTCACACAGTCTTTTCGGCAACTCAAGCCATATAAGACTTTTACGATATCCGTTGTATTAATAATTATATATATTGGGGGTCCAGGCATTCTTATTTAAGCCATTTGGTATCCAATTGGCTTAAATAAAATCATCGGACTGCCTGGGGTCCTAACCCGCAACTTTTGGAATACGAGGTGAGCACACCAAGCCCTTGGGCTATTTGTTAAATTGATAGCTACTATTATAATGTGTCAACAAAAGAGTTTAAACGTGAGTAGGCCTAAAATATAAATTTATTTCACTCAGGGGCGTAGGCCTATATAGAAATTTTTTTCGGGGGCCTGATCTCAAAAATTTTTCTGCGAAAAATTTTTTTTTTCGCGGAACCAAAGTTTTCCGGACACAAAAATTTTTGCCGCCCGCGGAACATTCCCTCTTTTTGCGGAACCAAAAATTTTTTCCCCTCCGTTAAAATAATTTTACCTTTTTTTTTAGAGACGCTAAATTTTTGCCGCCCGTGGAACCAAAATTTTCCTGCTACGGTGCCGAGCAAACATTTCCGGGGGGGGGGGGTCCCCGGGGGGGGGGGGGCCCTTCGCCCCCCTTATATACGCCCCTGATTTCACTACCCCATTGATTGTGTGATATGTCTTTGTGACTGGATGGCGAAGTAAAAAAGAACTTTAAGACTTTCGGCAGTCAAATTTATTTTATTAAAGCCATTTGCATGAAATATTCTCTGAAGATAGTCTAAACAAGGGGCCGAAACGTCATCCTGGTTCGGATTTAATAAAATAAATTTAGCTACCGAAAGTCTTGAAGTCTTTTTTTGACTACGCCTAATTTAAATAAATTTTAATAGTAGTATTTTCTAATGCAGACTTACTTTCTTTTGTGCCTGGAGAGCAGTCAAATAGAGTCCAGCACAGTCGTTTTCAATAAAAGCCCTGAATTAAAGGATCAAAATTAAAAATTTTCATGACAAATTAATAAATAAGTATTACTAACCTTTTTAGAAAATATATCACAACACAATATCACAAAAATTCAAGGGAAAGACAACCAAAACAGGATGTGAAGCAAGACGTTGTAACGGGAAGAATGAATCTCACTTTGACCCTCACTGGTATACGAAGAGAGGGGGAGGGAGGGAAAAAAATTTGTACAAACAAACAACCCTGAGAGACAAAAACAAGCCCCTTCGTGTGGCCCTTGGAACAGATGTTCTAAAGAATTTCTAAAGCAATGCCAAAAGGGAAAGCTACGAGGTGAAATTTTATTTTACGCCGCTGGTATGCTTTTGTCTTGAAATAAATTATGCTTATTTTTGAAAATTTTAATCTCATATTTTATACACAATAGAGAATATGCTCAGGGGCCCACATCTTGTGGGTACGTGGATGGCGACCACGAGCTACCCGAGCTGCGACTGGCAGTACTTCTGTTCTTTACATGTCTGTCTCTTCCTTCTATATTTTCAACCGTGCGACGGGCCGGCCTGTTTTATTCCTTCCCGCTCGTAAAAATCCACCCGCACCGCGGGAATAATCAGTCCAGGAAAGAAGAAGATACACAATGGAGAATCCTAAATAAATACAAAATTTCATAAGATTTGGAAAAAATGTTTTTAAATATGTAAAAAGTCCATTGTTCTTCCTTTTGAATGGAAATTAACATGCGACTCCCCATATGGGGATTTAACATTGGCTCTATGGAAGGAACAGCCGGAAAAGAAATTTGAAAAATCTGAAATACTACATCAGTAAAGTGTACTTCAAACAATTTTCACAATTTTGCTTATTTTTTTAAAGAGCATCTAAAAAATAATTGATTTATGAATTTTAATCAAAATCGTTGGAGCGAATTTTGACAAAATCGAAAAAAAACTGAAAAAGTGCATCAGTAAATTAGTACTCTTTGGCCGATTTTGTTCAAGACGTATTTTCACCCCTGGGAGCTGTCTACCAAGGGCGGAACCAGAGGTCTTTCTGGGGGGGGGGGTAATCTGGTGTGACTCGTCGCACAGCACACTATTTTTCTTAATTTCGATAATTTAAAGGCGCATTCTGTACTTGTATTCCAGAATATAAAGACAAATCAAATTTTTAAGTATTAATTTTTAAATTAAATATAAATTTAAAATTATTTTTCAAAAAAAAAGTATTTTTTTCAAATCTAGGGGGGGGTAATTACCCCCTTTACCCCCTCCCGTGTATCCGCTCTTGTGTCTAACTTAAATGTTAAAAATTTTTATAATTGGAGGTTAACTTCTTTTAAATCCGTATGATGGAGTTCACGATAATTAAAACAAAGTATTTTACTTTATTATACAGGGATTTTATTCCAGACAACTGTTGTGTGCACTTTCTCACAGTTTCGGTCCGAAAAGGACCATCATCAGGCCTGAAACATACAAATTGCTCTCTTAAACTTCATGCAACACAGGGCCAATTTTACATATTCATTCTTTCACAATACAATGAACAAACATCACAATTATGATTTTTTATAACTTTTAAGATGACAGACAATATTGTTCTGTTTTTTTCTTTGCTTTTGAATTTCTTTCATGCTTAAAAATGGTCACACACACAGACCCCCACTTTTTTTGGACTCAGGGGACTTCAAAACGTGTATTTCCATCAAAATATCGACACCTATTTTTATGATCGCAATACTTTCACTATATATATATAGTAAGAGAAAGAAAAAATATATTTTCTGGTGTAAAAGCACATGACACAACTTGTGCACTCAGTCACATCATATCCTTTTTAGCGCATATATTTTTCAATATCGATTTCTATGTTTAAAGGCATATCTAGGGCGATAGGGCAGAATTTTAATTCAGGTGGGGAGAGCAAGGAAGGTGGGGGGGGGGGGGGGGCTTCTCTTTGGCTGGTCCTCGTATATGAGTGAAGAGATAATGAAGGCGAGGTCGTTAGAGCCTCCCGATCCCAAGGGCCATCTCGCTCAAGGCACTTCATTAAACAGAGCTGTCCTGCCTGCCTGCCTGCCATCCAAGGAAATAAAATTGACCAAGAGAGAGAGAGAATAAAAATTAATAAAATTTCATTCTCATTTTTTATTTTTATTTTTTAAATAAAATAAATGAAGAGAACGTAACAAGATCAATAGATGGAATCGGAGCAAGTGTACAGTACTTGAAAACGTCTGCAGGAGCCATTATCTGAGGTCCAAATTATCTGTTCTTTTCTAACAGCATCCACAGTTATTAAATACTCTGTTTTTTCTTAATTAAATTGCCTCCCCTCTAGGGGTTGAGTAATTATAGATTTTTAAAATTTTAACAGAAAATTTTTAATTTAATTTTTTATAGGGGGGGGTAGGGGTGGTCTAAGCCCCCTCGACTTTGCCTGATGCCTAGAAGGTCAATATTATCGATAAACCCAAGAAATCGAAATTTTTCGACTACAAGTCTTGAAAATAGTTCACTCACACTCACACACACGCTAACCCCTACTCCAAGCGCCGAGGACCTTGAAAATAGTTAAACTAAACTGACACCAGAGGCAGCACTTATCGAAGTCGCCTTGTAGTTAGGCAACATCTTTCCAAAAAAGACAAATTGAATGTCTAGTCTGAAGGGGAATCTGATTTCTTTTAAATTCAATTCAATATGTTATGGATCTATTAAAAGTAAGAATATGTATGAAATATCTTTGGGAAATTAACACAATTTCATTTGAGTTCTTTTTAATTAAATCTAACTAAAATCAGCTATGAGTCGATATGTCTGAAAAATAACATCTAACACTAATTACCGGAAAAAAAAAATTAAATTATCTCGTAAATTTACAAAGAACAATTTTGTATTAGTGTGAGGTCGATAGCTGAGTAGATCTTGTAGTAAGGAATAAAGAAAGAGCGAAAGCAGCTGTTTTTATTTCGTTTATTAGGCACTTCAAGCCGACGTTTCGGTCAGATTTGCGACCATCCTCAGGGCTGAAGTGTGTCAATAAAACTCCTCAAAAAGTCGAATGGCGCCGCAATTGTGTAAAATATTTATTGCTATATGTTTGATGTAATACCTCCATTTGTCTGTTGTGTTAAGTGATAAATAGTGAATAATAAAACAACAGAGTGTAGAAAATATCTTTAATTTATTCTTTTGGCGATCGATTTCGTCCAAAGGACATCTTCAGGCCAGCGTTATTAAAATATAAAATAGTATATAAATGGTTTTTATGATTTTTAATAGAGTCGAAACAAATTCTGTGTCATTCTAATTAATTATTTTTGATATGTATTATGTATGACACAGAATTTGTTTCGACTCTATTAAAAATCATAAAAACCATTTATATACTATTTTATATTTTAATAACGCTGGCCTGAAGATGTCCTTTGGACGAAATCGATCGCCAAAAGAATAAATTAAAGATATTTTCTACACACTGTTGTTTTATTATTCACTATTCATATTTATTGCAATTTAATAAGGACCATAGGCAATGCGAGTCAAGGCTGGATCTAGCCAAGGCTGGTCCTTATTAAATGGCAATAAATCTTTTACATAATTGCGCCATTTTGAGGAGTTTTATTGACACACTTCAGCCCTGAAGACGGTCACAAATTTGACCGAAACGTTGACTTGAAGTGCCTAATAAACGAAATAAAAATTGCGGCATTCGCTCTTGCTTTATTCCTTAGAACAATTTTGAGAAATTAATAAAAAAAAAAAAAAAAAAATTGCTGTCTCTAATGGTAACGAATTTATGAAGAAAAAATAATTGAAACTTCAACTAATTATTTCCCTCGTTCGAGATTTTGAGAAAAACATTTTTTGTTTGACGTCATTTATTATTAGATTTCTTCTTTGATTGATAAATTTTAATTAAAAATCGAATTTGAATAAACAGACACAGGATTTCTTTTTTCTTTTTTTGTTGTATGCTCCCTTGGAGGTTGTTAACACCACGAAATCCCCTCTTGGTTGTCTCTTCTTCTTTGATAGCCGAAGAGACACATATTCACTTGATTTTCAAGAAGAGAGAAAGAGAGAACAATAAAGTAACAGGATTTATTAGATATACGTGAATGCATTTACCTTAAGGGCGTCTAAAGCCCTTTCTAAAGGCGGAGGGAAGAAGAAAATAAACGGAAACCAAAAAGGCGAAGGTGGTGGGGGAAGGGAAATGCAATAAATGCAAATAGAATAGAGTAACAAGAAACTTTGAATTTAAATATAAAATAAAAAATACATTTACTAGCCAAAAGAAAGAAATGTCGTTATGTCACACACACCCGATTTTTTATTCTTTTTTTTAGAGTATATATGTATATAGATTTGAAAAATTTCAGGGGCCGGGCCCCTTCGGCCCCCCTTTATATACCCCTGAATAATATATAACATAAAAATAATATTCTTTGGATTTTTTTTTTTAATAATGACTTTTGGTTGCTTTTATTTCTACTGGTTATTTTTAACTTGTCTTATTCTATTTTAATATAGTAAATGAACACAACCGGAAGAATTTAATTATTAATATAAAAAAATATATATATAGAAAATCAATAAATAATAATAATATATTTGCAATATATTGATATATTTGACATCTCTTGAATTTTGTGTTATTTATGTTTGAGTCTCTTTGGAATTGATTGTTGTTTGTTATTTATTCTTTTTATAACCTTACTATTTTAAATTTTAATCAGATTAACGGAAATTATTTTAATTTAAAAGATCATTGTTTTAGTAATCTCTTCTTTCGTTTTACTTTTATTAATTATTATTATTTTTCATAAAGAGCTTAATTATCCCTATGAATATTCAGTTTCTATCTGACGTAGTTTTTAATCGAACTAAGGATGACAGTTCTTCCAGTTTTAGAAAAAAAAAAAACAGGCCCTATATTTTCTCCAAATTACTGATCTTGTCATTCGTAATGAATTTCTTGAGGACCTGTTTGTATTTAAATAATTATTATGTAAATAAAAATAAAGAGCATTATTCAGCAATAAAGGTTAAAAAAAAAATTAGATAACAATAAAACTATGACGTCATTCTAACTTGACGTAATTGAAATGCCTTTTAGAAAAAAAAAAAAAAACTTAATTATCAAAACGAAATTATTTTGATTTAATAGCCAATTTGTTCTCGTAACTTTATTACGCAACAGTGAACAATAATTGAACTAAACGAAATTTCTTTAACTAATTAATTAATTTGTCTGCTTAAAGTCTTCTTCTTATCCTATGAGTGAGTTAACATGACATCATCCAAGGGAAGGGAAGGGGGGGGGAGGTTAAGTAGAGAAGAAGAAGGGTGGATGGATGAAACGAGCGAGCGAAGAAGAAGAAATAGTACTTTGAAAAGTAGAAGAAATTTCCATTGGGTTTAAAGAAGAACCCACTCTGCCTATGGAGGGAGGCAATGCTCTTGGGACATTTCTCCAAAGAGAGGGGGGTTGATATCAAATGAGATTTGACGATTTCTATAAATTTGTCACAATCTCTCCTTCTTCTTCTTCTTTTTAAAAGCTCACAAGGGCTATAAAATACCATCATATCGTTTTCAAGAGAGGAATTTTAATTTAAATACTAAAAAATTGGGATAGTCGAATACCTACACACAAAAAAAAAATTGGTTCCCACTAACTGGTTAACGGGGTTCAGGAGCCACGTCTAAACGTACTTAAAAAAAAACTAGACTATTATAAGGAATTTTTCAATGCCGTTTTTTTTTAATGAATTAAATTCATATGAGATTATTGGGACATCGAGCTATAATTTTTTTAATGACTTATTAAAAAATTATCGTAATTAATTTTTTTGTTATCAAGCAAATACAAAAAAACAATCTGTCCCAATAATCTTTAATTTTTTTTTAAATTTAAAAATGAATTTATTGTTATTATTAATCACATGTTAATTAAGAAATTTTTAAAATAAGCTTAGATGATTTATTTAAAAATCAACTGTCAAATTAGTTCAGCATTCTTGCAATAAATGGCAGGCTAGTCTAACAGCCGATATAGTATTAGCCTATATCTGGCCAATTAATATTTTTATGCTTTTATAAAAGATACATAATATATAATAACTTGAAAAGAAATTAATGGCTGAGTGGTAATTAATATATATATTATAATATATAATAACATTTATAAAGTATTTATTGTTAAAAACAATGAAAATCAACCAAATGCATTAAATATTACTAGCTACCATTCTGACATCTCTTGGCAAATTTTTGAATTACTTGATATTTTGGGCATACTTTTTATGACCCACAACGCCCTCTTATCGGGAAAAACATGCGTAACACCTTCGGTCCTATTCCGCCTTAAAGCTTATATTGGAATTATATATTGTTGAGCGGCTCATTTGTGCGCCTCAAGAGCGCCGATGGCTTGAAGCAGCCCCCTTTTTACCCCCTGTTATTATACGACTCTGCCCCATATTGCTCTGTCCAATTAGCAACGACACGCGAGTTGGAAAGGAAATGAAAAAGAATACAAAAAGAAATAATTTTACATATTTATTCTTTTTTTTAACATTCATCTACTAAATTACAATTTTTGTTCAATTCATTCCGTTGTCACCATACAAGTAGTGAACTGAAAAACAAAAAAATAAAATCATATTTAATATAGTAGACTATATTATATAATACAAATCAAAGAAGGATTGGCATTTTAATTACAGAACAAAACACTAATTATTGCCAGGACCATATTTCTAAATAGGTTAAGAAGGCTGCAGCCTAGAACGGCAACAAATTCATGGTCGGAAGTTTGGCAATTAATTCTAAAGTTAAAATGAAGTATTTCAGAGGTTAATAATATTTTCCTTACGATTTTAAGAATACAAATATTGTATATAAAGAAATGTATTAAGCAAATATGAACTCTAGAGGGGACGGCTAATGGACGTTAGCCTATAGGCGGAACGCTCTTAAATCTGGCCCTGATTATTGCTGTTGTTTTCGAAGAAACGAATCAAATTGCAAAATTTTACCTAATAAATAATTTTGATAAATGAAATTCAAACATTTTATAATTTTGAAAATATCAAATTGTTTCTAATCTAAAATAATATGGCTATTTGATTACTGGATGCTACAACAATAATACTTTTATTTGTTTAACAGTTTAATTTTTAATAGACCGGACATTCGAGTAATAATCAGTTGCTCAGTTTATAAGTACATTTACATTACATTTTGATTTATTTTCTCATATTTTAACGAACAAACTTGTTATTGACTACATGTTGAGCCTTCAAAAAAAATGTTTGCACGGGGCGCCAAAAGGGTCAGGAACAGCCCTGGGGAACTCAAATAACGAACAATTTTTTGAACGATAGCGAATTAATTGAAAAAAAAAAAAAAAATTATTTGATTATTTGAGTTGCCTATCTTGCAGGAACCAATTACTAGAGAATTTTCTCAATAAACTTACATCCGCACTCTCTTTCAAGCAGTTAAAAATGTTATTTCCTGCATCACAAGTATCAGTCGGGACCACTAGAACAAAAAAACATAATTTAACTAATAGCTTCCAGAAAGTAGATTCTTCTGCAAGTCTTTTCTTTAAATAGATTTCCATTTCCTCACCAGTTTTCACGCAATTCTCCTCGATTGTTTTATAAGCTTCCCTTTCACTGTCTGACAAGTGCGAGAGGACTTCATCGAAATTAGTCTTGTTGAAAGCTCCAGCGTCACAGATCTAAAATTAACAAGACGAAATAAGTCAGATAATTCACTTGCTGCCCTCTCTCTTCTCTCTCTGAAATAATAAACTATTCAATATTTCATATCTGGTTTTCCAATTTTTCTAGGCTCATGGCTAATCGGACAAGTTGTGATAACAACTCGGTCGGTTTCAAGTCCCGTAAAAATTCTAATGTCTCCTCCCCTCACTCAGTGGGGTCACAAAGGCCTTACAACAGCCACTTTAACCTTAATCTACTCTATGATTAATAAAACATTTTTATCAAGTGTTGTATAACTCAAATTATAAACCTATTCATTGGAATTATGACGTCACTCACCAGATCCATTTTCCTCGCCCAGCATTTAGCCCAACACTGAAAAGAAATGAAAAATTTTAATTATTATTAGAATTCATTTTCTTCAGAGATGATTTTTTTTTTAATTTAATGTCTTTTTCGGCATCTGATGCCATTCAATTGAAATCTTAGTTATTAACATTTTCCATCTGATTGTACTGCAAAGATGCCTACATCACAAAAAAATTGTTGAGTTTGACCAAGTAAGGAAACATCTGTAATAATAATTTGGTCAGTTGAAATAAATTTTTGTTGCTTAAAACGGGATGCGGACCCCTAGCATAAGAGGCAAGAACTCTGCTACGGGTCCAGCGATGTTATTGATTTGCGAGATCAAAGAGAATTTCTACTTTTTGTATAAAAAATAGTATTTTGAATTGAATATTATATTCATTTTTTAGGACGATCTCTACTGCCCTTTTTTAATGCTCAAGTGTTATCTTATTTCCCGAAGTATACTAAATATTATTTATTTAATACCCGAGATATTGATTATTTATTCTTCAATTAATCAAAAGCCCAGAAAATTTGCTTAATTATGTCACTTGGCAATATAAAAAAGACCTTGACGATCAATTTAACAATTTTTTTCCTGTCGTGAAGGTGAAATTTGCTTAGAAGTTTCGTCTAGTTTGAATATGCTGTTTTTTAAGACCCTATCCAAATTCATTAGCAGTGTAACAAAAATCTAAGAACATGAAGGGAGACCCGTATCTCTGCTTGTTGAGTTGTCAACAGATTAAATCAATCAAAATGATTAATTTAAATTTCATCTCTGTTTTAGATTGGCCTAAAAAATTATAAAATTTTTCCTACTTACATAATTCTCAGGTGCAAGTTGTTTATTCTTCACATTATCTATAATTTTTTCTGAAAAAAAAAAAAAAAATTATTTTTTGTTTTTAAAATATTTACACTTTCTGTTTTCTTACCAAAATCAATATTTCCTTCTTTAGCACATTCTTTTGCAAATTTAGTCGAATTGCGTTTATAATCTTCTACATAATCGCCCTGGAAATTAGAATAAATGTAATTATTAAAAAAAAAAAAAATGATCTCCATTTTTATTCTTTTCATACAATTTAATATTAAAGTGACGTCACGAAAACGCAACAAGGAACGAAAAATAATTAATTGATTATTGGTTGATTTTTATATTTATTAATTATTGCGAAAATCAATAAATTATGACGGGGTCTAAATGGCCTCTGATGCCGAAAAAAGACTTTAAATAAATTTTAAAAAAATTACGTATATCGACATACTCGGGTAGAATAATAAATAAATACATTAAATACAAGGTAATTTGAGATTAATTTATGTTAATTAATAATTAAAAAAAAAATTTTTTTTCGAATTTATTCAAAGTCTATATTTGACCCCCCTCCACATTTTTCAAAATTAATTTATACCCGATGTTAGAAAAAATTTTGTTTCTTGAAAAACCCCTATCAAGAGGTTATAACCAAATTTTTGTTAAATTTCAATTCTGAATAAATAAATAAATAAATACTTACCGCGACGCAAATGAGGAGATTGACAAGAAGAACAAATGCAGTGAATTTGCCCAACATTTTTGTTGTTGTAGTTTGTTTGTTATTTCTCAACTTAAACTGAATCTGTGATGGTCCAAACTGCTTTTATAGTGCTAAATTTTTTTTTCAGCTGTCATTTTTAATTAAATGATTGATTGGTAATTATTAAACTTACTCATTGCATTTTGACTGGTGATCATCAAAAAAGAGGAAATTGGCAATTTTTTTTTGTAAATAATTTGGGAAATGGACTCATTTCCTTTTTTTTTTTATACTTGCATAATTGGTTATCGCGTAAAAATGAATTAGGTAAGAAAGAAAGGGTAGCTAAATTTCTAGTAAAGAAAAAATATTCAGATGTCAAAGATTGAAAGTTAGGTTAGAAAAAGAATACTTAACTAACAACAATTAAATTCAAAGAGATTCAAGCAAGTTCAGTTTACAAGTGAAAATATTCAAATTTTTTTCTTATACCTGGGGGTCCAGGTTCACTTCCCGTATCAAGCGAGAAAAATTTATTTCAAAAGCATTGGATACCAAACAATCAATCGAAATAAATAGAGATGGAGACTAAATGGCCTTAGATCAGAAAAAGATCTTAAAATAACTATACTATTGTTACTAAGCAGATAGGCAACGCAATTTTATTTCAGTGTGTTCGTCGACGTTTCGTGTGCTAATCGCTCCCTTCTTCAGAACTGATATCAGGTGTCAATTCCCGTCATTAGGAAGGGGACAATTAGCAAACAAAATCGTCGACTAGCGCACTGAAATAAAATTGCATTTTATTTCTCGTCCTAGCTGTCTACATTGTATAAATACCGGTAGTATAGACAATTCCCAGCCAAATTTTTTATCTAAAATATATTAAAAAAAAAATTTTTTTATACTTCTCTGATTTGAATATTTAATTATAGAGGTCAACCTCCAAACGGTAAAGAGAATTTTCAAACAATATTGCTACACTGTCATATAAATGAACCTGACATTTCTAATACCTATTTTGTTTAATGGAAAAGAGGATGCAGCCAAATAATAGAGCCTCTATTCAGTAACGAATACTCTTTATTAGGGACGTTTCGGCTGGGATCAACCCTCCATCTTCAGCCTTCAAGAGCATATTTATATTTTTCATATATAAATAGAGTTGGCAACTTGTATTGTTAAATCATGACAACTCTATTTATATATGAAAAATATAAATATGCTCTTTGAAGGCTGAAGATGGCGGGTTGATCCCAGCCGAACGTCCCTAATAAAGAGTATTCGTTACTGAATAGAGGCTCTATTATTTGGATGCATCCTCTTTCCATTAAACATATCAGCTACAGCCACGTTCAATTATTCAATTCTAATACCTATTTTGTCTTGATTATGAGTGCGATCGGTACTCGAAACGTCGACAATCTTATATTATTAAACTTGGCTGCCAATTAACCACACCCCCTTCGGCAGGTTTCCGCCTAACAAGGAGGCTGCGCCCCCTGGACCCCCTTGCTCGCCTTCGTTGGGAAAGTTTATTGCCATTTTAGGATATTTCTTCTTTCAAGTGAGTGTTCAGATGATAAGAAAGACTATTGAGTTCAAACGAGGATACAGGCTGGGTACAGCAAAAGGGTCCATTACTACGCTAATCTTTTTTTTTTCAACTGCTTGCATAGCTCCTCCCACGGCGCTGGTCGTATACCTGGAAAGCTGGGACTCAGAGCTACTAACTTCATCTCTAATTTTGAAGCCAACTTCCCATTTTGAAGAAATTTGATTACTACGTACTTAATTCCAAAGAGATTAATTGAAAATTGTGAATTTCTGTAGAACATATACATATATAGTACAGAAGAATCTATATATCTATAAGAATCTATATAAAGAAGAAGATAATTATGTATTAAAAAATCTGGTGTGACTGAACGCATCAGATTTTTTTTTGTGTCTAAATGCCGACCCCACTTAGGGATAAGGCCAAGATGGAAGAAGAAGAAAAATACGGTGTTAAAATTTTAAAAATATTAAAAATAATAAAAAATTTGTCGTATTTTTTAAAATTTATTCATTTGGAAGAATGAGGGGGATTACCTCTTGGATCGCCAGAACCCCCCCCCCCCCCTAAATTGGGTCTCGGAGATGTCTCAATTATGAATTTAAAAATGATTAGTAAATAATCTCCTTATTCTTCAAAATAATATATTACTATTTGTCATTTATTCCTCTTCTTCTCCTTGACTTTATTTTATAGAAAAAGGGGATTTGATCAGGATCAAAATGGACATGGCCCATCCATTGAGCACTCTCTCTCTCTTTCCCTTTATTTCCTGTCTCCTCTCCTCTATTCTTTGACATTTCAACGTCAATTTATTGACCAAACAGATGTAAAAGGACAAGAAAAGACAGAGTATTTTGTTACATGCTATTTTAGATTTATGTTCAGTACATAGGCTATAATATAAAGTTGGCTTTTTTTTTTTGATAATGGTTTTATAAAATCCTTCTAATAAAAAGTGCGAGGCTTAAGGTGAAAAGATTTTTAAATCTAACTCTACTTTCATATTGATTGATAGATTATTGAGATGCCGCCCTCTCCCTACCCCGCGCTGTCACTTTAGCCAATTTAATTATAAAATTTTAATCGTTATGTAAATTTGAGTCTAAAATTTCCTCGCCTCTAAAAATTAAGCCTGGCATCACTGGCCTAACCATATATTCACTACGAATAATGGTAATTCTTGTTTCTTAAATACGAATATATTCAATATTTATCATCAGGGCCGGATCTAGGGGGGGGATTGCTGAGTAAATTTTATTTTTATTATTATAATTGATTTTTGGAAAGTATATTTTAAATTTAGTGCCAGTGTATTATGATAATTTTGTATATTTCACATATAATATCATATGGTTTTCGAATGGGGGGGGGAGGCGCTAAAAAGGTAATGTGCCCCGGGCGCGAGTTAAGCTCACTACACCACTGCCCACCTAAATTTCATTTTGTTTTTGTGGGCCAGTTTCATAAATATAAAATTCTATTAAATTTCTAAATAACTAAAATTTCTTAAATATACCTATGTTTAATAATTTTTTGATGAGATAAGGTTATGTGGCCTATTTAATAATTTTTTTTTTTTTATTTCATCAATTTTCATAAAAAAGTCTATTTCAGCAATCGTTTTTTTTTTTTTTTTTGTTGTTGTTTTATCATACAACTACATAGTAATGGAGGTTTTTATGTTGAACGATTCATCTTCTTCTTTTTCCCTTCGCAGATTTTTTTTTTTTTATTTTAATCCGCCAAAAAAATGAAAATAAATATTCCTTGAAAAACTTCAATTTTTATTATTTTTTGATATTATTTGATAAAAAGAGAGAGAGAGAGAGAGAGAGAGTTTTAGTTTAATCCAAAGAAACACGTCCCGCGAATGCAAATGAGATGATGAGGGTGGGAATCCCCTAAGGGCGAGAACGTACCGCCCCCCCCTACCCCGTCTACTCTCTTTTTTTCTGAGAGAAAAAGAAGAAAGAGGAAAAAAAAAGCAAATAAAAGATTGAGTTCAAGACGCGCCTAAGATTAATTCTATTTAGGAATTTTTTCATAAATCGCTCAGGGGCCCACATCTTGTGGGTACGTGGTTGGCGACCACGAGCTACCCGAGCTGGGACTGGCAGTACTTCTGTTCTTTATATGTCTGTCCCTTTCTTATATATTTTCAACAGGCGTCAGACCGTGCGACGGGCCTGTTCTATTTTTTCCATTCGCAAAAACCCCATTCCGCCGTCCCCGCACTGCGGAAAGAAGTTTCATAGTCAATTTGACAATAGTTTCACATTATATAAATTGAATAAAATAACGGGACCAACGGTATGGGCGTAACTAAGGAATTTGGCATGGGGGTATGGAATATCTCTCAAGTTTAAGTTCGAGGATTTCTTCCCCGGGATCCAAGAGTCTTCCACTTCGAAAATGTACATATTGGAAGTGGAAGACTCTGATCAAACCATATATTTTGTAGGACAAATATTTTTTTTTTATTTAATGTTAATAATTTTCTTAAGATTTATTGAAAAAACCCATAAATAATAATTAGGGCTCGGATTTATAGGCACTAAAAATCTTTAAAATAGGCAGGCCACTAAGCACTAAAAATTATTAAAATAGGCACTTAAAAAGGCATTTATTGTAAAAATAGGCACTTAAAAAGGCACTTAAAAGGTATTATTTAAGAAATAATATAAAAAAATTTGAAAAATTGATGTCTTATTTTCGGTAATTTGGTGTGACTGGTCGCATAACACACAATTTTTTTTAATTTCGGTAATTCTGTACTTGTTTGCCAGAATACAAATACAAATCAAATTTTTAAGTACTAATTTTTAAAATTTTACATTAAAAATAAATTTTTTTTTTAAAAAAAGTTTTTTTTTCAAATCTCGGGAGGGGGGGTAATTACCCCCTTTGCCCCCCCCCCTTGAAATATTTTCTTGATAATTCAAAAAATTTTAAATTTAGGCTATGTATAGCTCGTAAAAAATTGAAATTGGCTATTTGAACTTAAAATAGGCACTAAAAAAGGCATTTATAGATGAAATAGGCACTAAGGGCCGTATTCATAATTAAAACTTGTTTTCGTGCTTAAGTCTGACTCCATGAAGTAAGACTTTTTTGAACAAGTCGATCTAGTTCGCTTATGATTTCATAAACATTATTCAAGCAAGACTTTTTGAAGTCAGAGTTCCAATAAACATTGCTTGTTTGCCAAACCAATTGCTTCGTCAAGTCAACGACTTCGGCTATTCTCGGCTCCGATCGGATACAATCGGCAACCTTCGGCTAATATGGCGAGTCGAAAATTTCAAAGAATAAAATATTACAGAAATATTATATTATTGTAAAAAAATAATTTGACGTTTTGTGAAGTAGGCAACATAATAAAAATTGAAATTAATTTAAATAAATACTATAAATTAAAACATTTAATTAAAAATAATTAATTTTTTTACAAAAATATAAAAATTAAAAAAAAGTAATTAATTTTTTTACAAAAATATAAAATTAAAAAAAAAAAAAATAAACAAAGACAGCTGAATTAAAAACCTTTTTAGGTTAAAAACTATAATAAGGCCTTAATATACATAGAAATATATATTTATTAATAAAAAAAATATATAGACACATCATTTGGAAAAAATAAGCTAAGAATTGTTCTTAAATATCTTTACAAAGGATTTTTGGTTTCTTTAGGTAAATAACAAATATTACATGTACAATGAAAATTTAATTTATTTAAAATTTTGTTAATCATAAAACTAAAATGTATTTTTATATTATAAAGAAATGAAAGCATTCATTTATTATAGTAAATATAACTTGATTGTGATTTCCAAGCCTGAAGATTATGATTTATAACCATCTGAACTGAATGTTCAGTCGAAAATTGACCTGCAACCAAAAAACTACCGTGTTTTATTTTATTAACTATCAACACTTTAGTTCATCATAAAAAACACTTCCACAATATAAATTTAAATCATAATTGTGTGTGCAAGTCCATCTAAAATAAATATTTTAGTTATTATTAAAGATTATATTCCAAATGTAAATTTAAATAATTAATAGTTATTTAAAACAAAGTATTCATTTACCTTTTATAATAATAGAATAATGCTCTTCTTTTTTTTATAAACTATAATTTCCAAAATAGAACTGCAAAAAATATATTTTTATTAATTATTATATTCCAAGTGGAAATTTGAATAAATAATAATGTTATTTAATAATAATTTAATTTAATAATTAATTCTTACCTTAATTTTTTACTTTTATGATAATTTGAAAATTAAAATCTGACAACTGCTGTCAAAAACAAAGACTCAAGTCACCTCTCGACTTGACTTGTTAAATTCTGACTTGTTTGCTATCTAGTCCGCATGAAAAATAACTATGAAATCGAACGAACTTATTTGAAACTAGTCTTGGCTTAAGAAATAACTCTGAATAACGAAAACATCGAATAAGTTAGGTCTAGTGACCTAGGTAACAAGTCTTTACTTTGTCAAGTCTCCGCCTGGTGCTGCTTGTTTGCACTGACTCAAAGGATTGCTTGTTTGTGACTATGAATCGAAAGTGAACTTAAGCAATTACTTTAGTCTGACTTGTTCAATAAGTCTCGATTATGAATACCGGCCTAAAACCCAGAATCGGCCAAAATAGGCATTATAGGCACTAGCAAATGCCTCTTATTTTATTCAGAATTTCATGAAACGTATACATATCATATTGGCCTAAATTTTAAGCCATAAATTAAAAAAAGGCAAACAGGGCGAAATCCGAGCCCTAATAATAATACATTTTTGAGAAACGTCAAATTCAAATATTATATCCCTAGCTACCACATTCAAGAATTGTTGTAAGAGGAGGTCGTCTCATCAAAATGAAGCTACTCACGGAAAATCCGCTTGATAGTAATAACTTGTAAAAATGGGCCTGGGCTCCCTATCATAGGAATGTATAAATATTAGCCGCGGCCCCCTGGACCACCCGCCAGCTGGCTCTGGCCCGCTTGCGGCGGACCCTCGCCTTTTCTTAATTATGAAATTTTTTTTTTTTTAAACACTTACACTTTTTTCTCATTCACACTCGCATTCACACAGTCTTTTCGGCAACTCAGGTCATATACGATATCCGTTATTTATTAATATACATATTGATGGTCCAGGCATTTTTATTTAAGCAATTTGGTATCTAAATGGCTTAAATAAAATCATCCGACCTCCTGGGGCGACTTTTGGTATAAGAGGTTAGCACGCTAACCCCTACACCAAGCCCCGAGAGCATGAAAAAATTCCAATCCAGTGCCTGCTTGAGGATTTGTTTACTTTCATAGAATACATAAATATTTCTCTATACATTTCCTATCGGAGAGATCGTAACTTTAAGAATTAATAACTCAAAAAGTTATAGGATTTTCGGGTTGAAAATAATTTTCCTGTAAACCCTAGAAGGTCCTCTTTTAAGCATATAAAATTTCGTTTCAAAATTCCCACGGCAAGTTCGTCAAATTCAACAGACAGATGGACATTAGCGAATTATATATATAGATAATTATTACTTTTCTAAACATGATGATTTAATTATTTCCATGGATTGCTATTTTGTATAAAAGAAAAAAAAAAAAAAATTCAATTGAACCAGGTTTTAGATTAACGACGTGTCTTGTATGATATTTTTCGATCTTAGGGATATGAGATAACATAGGAGAGAAATGTCCAAGAGAGAAAGAGAGGGAGAGGGGATGGAGGGAGTTGATATCTCATCCCCTCTAGGGCGGAGTGAGTCCCTCCCTTTTCGTTGGTTGGGAACGAACTAATTTGAAGTTGGCACACAAGGATACATTTGTCATCGGTTCTCCCCCGTGGGCTATGATCGGGTTGGATGAAGTTATGAGAGTAGAACTCGTAGTGCAGTACATCACACACTCCAACCAACCAAGCCAAGTCACCTACACAGACAAGGGAAAGGAAACTAGATAGAAATTGAACAGAGAGAGAGAGAGAGAGAGAAAGATGGAGGGTTTAAGACTGACTTTTCACTTCAAAAACAAGAAAATCAACTTTGAAAACATGACGGAATACTTACTTGTTTATCATCTCTTCTATTTATTTTTGTATGTGCCAACAAACTTTTCTTTTATTTATTTTTGTTAAGAAAATAATTTCAACAAAAAACACAAAAAAAAATCTAATTCCAAAAAATTTAAGGTTGTTCGGATAATACCCCGTAAGTCAAAATAGAATCTAAATATTTTTTTTTATTAATAAAATTAAAAATTTGAATACATAAATACATAATTATAATTTAGTCATGACCTATCATAATTTAGAAATGGATTAAGTTAATAGTTTATTTAGCAGAAATAATAAATGAATGACTTTTGATTCATGTATTTTTTTACATAATATAAATTTCGCAAGATTTGCATTTAACAGTTGATTATGTCGATCTTGTATAGTGTTCAGTTCAAGGGCGCAGGGGTGTATATGGAAATTTTTTTTTTTTGGGGGGGGGCTGTTCTCAAAAATTTTTCTGCGAAAAATTTTGTTTTTCGCGGAACCAAAATTTTTTCCGTAAAAATATTTTACCTTTTTTTAGAGAGCCAAAATTTTTAAAATTTTCCCCACCCGCGGAACCTTTATTTTTTCATGTGCCGTTCGCGGAACATTTCAATCTTTTGCGGAACCTGTGATTTTCGTGCTGCGGGGCCGAGCAATCATTTCGGGGAGGGGGCCGAGACTCATTATTGTCTCTATATCCCTATAGGACTATAGGCATTTAGGAAATTTCGGGGGGGGGGGGCCCTCGGCCCCTCTTATATACGCCCCTGCAAGGGCGGATACAAGGAGGGGAGGTTAGAGGGGTAATCACCCCCCCCCCCGAGATTTGAGAAAAATATTTTTTTTTTTTTGTGAAAAAATGGTATTTTTAATATAAAACTTTAAAAACTAATACTTAAAAATTTGATTTGTACATATATTCTGGTAAACAACTACAGAATGCACCTTTAAATTATCGATAATAAGAAAAAATTGTGTGCTGTGCGACCAATTACACCAGATTACCCCCTCCCCCCGAGAAACTCCTTTAGATCCGCCACTGGTTTAGTTGTATTTTATTTATGAGTAGAGACCGGATTTTAAGCAAAATGCTTATTGCTGAATTTTATAAGCAACCAACCATTAGATATTTAATTTCTATACGAATTAGGAAAAACTAAGTGTATTGAGATTGCATTTTTTTGAGTTTTCTTGCCTTTTTTCCCCTTTATGCTTATTTGAACTTATTTTACGAATATTTTTAATTTTAAAAAACATATTTTTTTCCCATTCACACACACATACACCAGGGAGAGCCCCCCCCCAAAAAAAAAAAAAAAAATTCTAAAAACCCCCAGTGCGAAAAAATATAGCCCTGTAAAAAAAATTTTTTCCGCAGGGTGAAAAAATTTGGTTCCGCAAAAAAAAAAAATTTTGCAAGGCGGGGCTGAATAAATTTAGTTTCTTTAAAAAAAAATTTGTATACGCGAAATCGAGAGGACGTCTCTACACCAGCGTTTTCCAAAGTGTGAGGAGCGCCTCTCCAAGGAGAGGGGCGAATATTCGCCACCAAGATCAATTTTCAAATGATTGCTTATTTTATAAATAAATAATAAAATTCAGAAGATTCTGGGACGGAGGATTTCCTTAATTAAAAACTATGAATAAATTAAAAAAATATTTATATTTTTTAGTATTAAAAATTTTTGTTTTTGTATAATTTTATTAAATGGGTGGGGGGGGGGGACGTCATAAGATTAAATATTTTTAAGGGAGGCGTTGTAACATAAAGTTTGGAAACCACTGGCTTAAAGTAAGACTCATTCTAGAAAATTATATTCTGTGTAAAACCCGAAAGGCGGATCCAGGGTTTTAATTTTTTTCTGACTAGACGCGAAGCTCGCCGAGGGCGATAGCATTGTTAATTATTTTATTTATTAGGATTGGGCAAGGGATCGAAAAATTGAAAAAAATGTTTTTTAAATTTATTTTAGCTAAATCGAAGCCAAATAAATAGAAAACATTAAAAAAATAGCGTTGATTATTATTTTATAATATTAAGGGATGAGATGAAGGGTTGATTACTTAAGAAAGGCCTTGGAATATTCCAAATCACTTGTTGACATTCTTTTCCAGTCTATAAATAAAGTTAGATAAGAGCAAAAGATATTTTTTTACTTTTAATAAAAAGGGAATTGTTATTTTCATCTATTTATTCCTATAATAAGAGAGAAGAGACAAGTTTATCTCGTTCAGTCGAGTCGGCGGCCTGCGCGGCAGGCGCTGCTATCTTTTTTTGTGTTTAAAGTGAATCAAAGTGAATAATTAATATAGTGTAACCCACCCTGACCACTCCGTCAGCCAGCACACCCTCTCGAGAGTCTTATTAAAGGTAATTATTATGCATTTTATCATTGAAAAAAAAAATGATAGAAACAAATAATTTGACTGCGAAAAACGATTCTTTTGAATATGAAATTAAATATTTTGTATTTCACTAAGGGTAGAGGGAGATTATAAGATGTTGAAAGGGGGAGGTGGAGTGTAGGTGTCATTGAAAAACAATTAGTTTTTTATTTTTTATTTATTTATTTATTTAAACATTCACACTTTTTTCTCATTCACACTCACACACACATTCACACTGTCTTTTCGGCAACTCAGGCCATGTAAGAGTTTATACAATAACCGTTATTAATTAATAATATACATATATGGGGTCCAGGCATTCTTATTTAAGCTATTTGGTATCCAATTGGCTTAAATAAAATCATCGGACTGCCTGGGGTCCGAACCCGCGACGTTTGATATACGAGGTTAGCACGCTAACCTCTATACCAAGCCCCGAGGGCTAAAAATAATTTAAAACATTATTCAGCAAAATGTAAAGCAAATCCTTCAGTAACTGCGCAAATCGCGCCTTCCCTACTCTGGCTCGGGCCCCCTGGGACTCCAGGACCCACTGACTGCGGCGGACCTCGCAGGGGGGTAATCTGGTGGGACTGGCTTCACACTTTCGGTAATTTAAAGTTGCATTCTGTATTTGTTTACCCGAATATAGGTATATACAAATAAAATTTTATATTAAAAGTAATTAGCGGAACCAAATGTTCCCGTCCAATATTTTACCTTTTTTTTAGAGACGCAAAAATTTTTGCCGCCCGCGGAACCAAAATTTTTTCCGACGCAAAAAATTTTAAAAATTTTTTCGTGTGCCGCCCGCGGAACATTTCCTCTTGCGCGGAACCAAAATTTTTTCCATTCCGGATAAAATATTTTTCCTTTTTTTTTTTTTTTTTTTTTGAGACGCTTTTTGCCACCTGCGTAACCAAAAATTTTTAACTTTCTTGAATTGCCGCCCGGGGCACGTGCACCCTCTGCCCCCCCCCCTCAGATCCGGCCCTGATCAGGAATGGCCACATAATTCGATATGTGTGCGTTTCGTCGACATCCTTCAAAGGCTACATGTTCAATTTCAATTTTTTAAATAATTAATTGCACGATTCCATTCATTTATACATCGGGGGATCGTTCGGCCAAACACGGCTAGCCTAAGAATTCCTTTATCACCAAAAATTTAAAATCTTTAAGAAAACACAACAGAAAACAAAAAAAACAAACTTCTATATTAGAACCCTTCGGATGAGTGAAATGAGAAGAAAAAAAAAAAATTCATGAATTACTAAATAGAAATGATACGCATATTTCGTGTCCTGAGCTGAGTTAATTTAAAGTTATGTGAGTTTGTTTTTATTTCCCTTGATGGTGGTCATCAACAACTCCTCGTTCTCTCTCTGTCTACCTTTTCAAAGGAGAGAGTCCGTCCATCCATCCGTCTGTTTGACATAATCATCGCCATCCACACTCTCTCATTCATTATTACTCTCTTCATTATTCTCTTCCTTTTACGTGGCTTCAAATTCTATTAATTTTATATTTAACTTGTTTTAACATATGCAAGTAAAGAAGAGCACAAAAAAAACTTATTTTATAATTGGACCCTGTTACGCATTAGTGTGTCAAGCGCCAAAAAAATTAAAAATTGAGTTAAGGGGGCACGGGAGCGAAGTGGTTACTCGTGTTTTTTCCGTAGTCTGTCATAAAAAGTATGCCCAAAAATCAAGTAATTAAAAAATTTGCCGAGAAGTCAGAATGGTAGCTAATAATATTTAATGCATTTGGTTGATTTTCATTCATCTTTTAACAATAAATACTTTATAAATGTTATTATATATTATGTATCTTTTATAAAAGCATAAAAATATACAAAGATAGGGCATACTATATCTATCGTCTGTTAGACTAGCCTGCCATCTATTACAAGAATGCTGAACTAATTTGACAGTTGATTTTTTAAATAAATCATCTAAGCTTATTTTAAAAATTTCTTAATTAATATGTGATTAATAGGGCTCGGATTTCGGCCTATTTGCCTTTTTTTAATTTATGGCTTAAAATTTATGCCAATATGATATGTATACGTTTCATGAAATTCTGAATAAAATAAGAGGCATTTGTTAGTGCCTATAATGCCTATTTTGGCCGATTCTGGGTTTTGGTGCCTATTTCATCTATAAATGCCTTTTTTAGTGCCTATTTTAAGTTCAAATAGCCAATTTCAATTTTTTACGAGCTATACATAGCCTAACTTTAAAATTTTTTTGAATTATCAAGAAAATATTTCAAGGGGGGGAGAATAAAGGGGGTAAAAATACTTTTTTTCAAAAAAAAATTTATTTTTGATGTAAAATTTTAAAAATTAGTATTTGATTTGTATTTATATTGTGGCAAACAAGTACAGAATGCGCTTTTAAATTACCGAAATTAAGAAAAAAATTGTGTGCTGTGCGACCAGTCACACCAGATTACCAAAAATAAGACATCAATTTTTTAAATTTTTTTATATTATTTCTTAAATAATGCCCCTTAAGTGCCTTTTTAAGTGCCTATTTTTACAATAAATGCCTTTTTAAGTGCCTATTTTAATAATTTTTAGTGCTTAGTTGCCTGCCTATTTTAAAGATTTTTAGTGCCTATAAATCCGAGCCCTAGTGTTTAATAATAACAATAAATTCATTTTTACTTTCTCTTTTTTTTTTTGTATTTGCTTGATAACAAAAAAATTAATTACGATAATTTTTTAATAAGTCATTAAAAAAATTATAGCTCGATGTCCCAATAATCTCTTATGAATTTAATTCATTTAAAAAAAAAAAAAAAACCGCATTGAAAAATTCCTTATAATAGTCTAGTTTTTTTTAAAGTACGTTTAGACGTCGCTCCTGAACCCCCCTTAAGGACGGAATATTGTTTAAAATCCTATAATTAATAGTATTTTTACTTTCTCTTAGCCTATATATGAAATATATAGGAGAGAAAGTATTGCGATCATGTCAAAAATTCGATGTCGAGATTTTGATGGATATACATGTTTTGAGGTCCCCTGAGTCCAAAAAAGTGGGTCCCGCAAATTGGTCTGTGTGTGTGTATGTATGTATGTATGTATGTGTGTGTGTGTGTGTGTGTGTGTCTGTATGTGTGGACAGATTTTTAGCATGAAGGAATTGAGCTACCGGATTGAAATTTTATATTTAACTTAGGTACCTTCCCACACGCTCAAAATAAGCTTTTGAACAAAATCGGCCAAAAAGTACTAGTACTTTACTGATGTACTTTTTCAGTTTTTTTCGATTTTCTCAAAATTCCCTCCAAGGATTTTTTTTAAAATTCATAAATCAACTATTTTTTAGATGCTCTTTAAAATGTATATTCTCATTTTGCCGTTGAAATCTTCTGAAGACCACTTTACTCTTGTTCTTCATAGGAAAGATAGAAATGGTTGCCATGGTAACGGAATTTAAATCTTTTTCTTTTTATTAGATTAAAAATCAATTATTATTTAAATTCCCATTTATTTTTTTACTTTCTCGTACCCTATATATGAAATATATAGGAGAGAAAGTATTGCGATCATGTCAAAAATTCGATGTCGAGATTTTGATGGATATACATGTTTTGAGGTCCCCTGAGTCCAAAAAAGTGGGTCCTGCAAATTGGTCTGTGTGTGTGTATGTGTGTGTGTGTGTGTGTGTGTGTGTGTCTGTGTGTATGTATGTGTGTGTGGACAGATTTTTAGCATGAAGGAGTTGAGCTAGCGGATTGAAATTTTATATTTAACTTAGGTACCTTTGAAGAATCTCAAAATAAGCTTTTGAACAAAATCGGCCAAAAAGTACTAGTACTTTACTGATGTACTTTTTCAGTTTTTTTCGATTTTCTCAAAATTCCCTCCAAGGATTTTTTTTAAAATTCATAAATCAACTATTTTTTAGATGCTCTTTAAAATGTATATTCTCATTTTGCCGTTGAAATCTTCTGAAGACCACTTTACTCTTGTTCTTCATAGGAAAGATAGAAATGGTTGCCATGGTAACGGAATTTAAATCTTTTTCTTTTTATTAGATTAAAAATCAATTATTATTTAAATTCCCATTTTTTTTTAATTTTATTTCTGTTTTTAATTGTTCCGAGAAATCACATCTCTCTCTCTCTCTCTCACTTGCAAACATTATCGCCTGTCTCTCCGCCTTCTCTCATAGGCCTAATGTTAATTTCCTATAGGGATTTGTATGTTAATTTCGATTCAAAAGGGGGTCCCCTTTGGAACTTTTACGCATTTAAAATTTTTTTTTCCAATTCTTATGAAATTTTGTATTTATTTACGATTCTATATTGTGTATAAAATGTCCAAATATGAGATTAAAATTTTGAAAAATAACCATAGTTTATTTGAAGCAGTCAACATTTAAAATGCAAGTTTGAAACTAAGGTGCTATCGGAAACTAAATATATCTCGACACAAAAAATCTGGTGTGACCAGCACGGTGCACAACTTTCTCTTACCGAAGGGTAAGAGAAAGTTGTGTGCTGTGCGCCAGTCACACCAGATTTTTTTTTTTATTTCTGTTTTAATTGTTTCAAAGAAAACATATATATATATCTCTCCCACTTGCAAACATTATCGTCTCTCTCTACACTTTTTAAATTCCCTTTCCACTTTATCTTCGCATAGGCCTAATGTTAATTTCCTATAGGGATTTGTATGTTAATTTCGATTCAAAAGGGGGTCCCCTTTGGAACTTTTTACGCATTTAAAATTTTTTTTTCCAATTCTTATGAAATTTTGTATTTATTTACGATTCTATATTGTGTATAAAATGTCCAAATATGAGATTAAAATTTTGAAAAATAACCATAGTTTATTTGAAGCAGTCAACATTTAAAATGCAAGTTTGAAACTAAGGTGCTATCGGAAACTAAATATATCTCGACACAAAAAATCTGGTGTGACCAGCACAGTGCGCAACTTTCTCTTACCGAAGGGTAAGAGAAAGTTGTGTGCTGTGCGCCAGTCACACCAGATTTTTTATTATGAAATATGTCCTAAAAAAATTTATATTTAATGTTACTTGCACAATTGACAAAAAAAAATGATATAAAATCTAATCAAAACAAAAAACTTTAATGTTAATTTTCTCAAATCTCGGTACCTGGCGCTTGACACACTAATACGTAACAGTGTAAGTGTGATGTTACAGAATTCGCAATTGATTATGCAATCGGTCAATAATGCCACTTTGTTTTCAGGTCCTAGGGCAGTAATGACAGGTGGATACCAGAAGTGGCACGGCATGTTCAGTGACGGCGCCAGCTTATTCAGGCAGGAGAAAAATGCTCTTGGTCGCCATCCACTTGCTCATCAAACCCGTGAGTAAAAAAAAAGATGAGAATAATACTTTTTTTAAGTTTTTAAACCTTTCTTAGTACCGGTGTGCCACTAGAAGCGAGCCTTGAAATATATTTATTGGTTCCAATTGCACAGTGCAAACATGTCTTTTGCTAAATGCAATTGGAATCTAAATATTTCACTTATATTTTAAGGTGCGCGTCTCGAAAAGCCGTTAGAACACGATTCAGTACCGACCCAAGCAGCATTTTCCGTAAGAATTACTAGCATAAAGTTTTTTTTACTTTTGGAGAGGAAAAATGTAGTTAATTAAACTTATTTATGGAACTTTTTAGTAATAATTTCCTTTAAAGTAAATAGCACAGGAAAAATAACGTTATTTTTACTACCAAATTAAACTTCAAAGTTGTCTACCTAATGGTAATATTCATAGGTAAATATTTGGTGAAATTTACTCAAAGAATTTACTTATAAGTTTTTTTACTCAAAAGTAAAAATGTTAGTAGCGCTACCGTGGCAAATATTACTTTAAAATAAAAATTACTTTGAAGTAATAAAATCAAGTAGCAGCCACCACTTTGTTACGGTAAAAGTGATAAAATTTCGACGTAATTTCTGAAGTTATTTTCCCATAAAAAAACCCGTTAATATAACCTATAAGTAAGTCTAACCTAAAATAACTTATAAAAATAACTAAAAGGTAATATTTGTCACTGTAGAGTAAAAATGTCTCTTCAGTATTATTTTTAAGGAATTCTTACTATAAAAATAGTCAAAATGACTTAAAAGTGAAAAATAATACTTTAAAGTAATATTAAAATAAAGATGTCGTATTGTATACTATGTTAAATAATAATAACCTGCCAATTAATGAAATAAACAATAATTTATGATAAATAAAGACCATTACTTACAAACTTATGTAAATTTGTACCTACCAAAATAATTAAACATGATTATTAGCCGTTTTTTGAAAATGTTGGTTTTATTTATTTTGACATTTATTAAAAAATATTCGTAAAACTACATATTTGTTAGGGCGCACAATTTTATTCGAAGTATAATCATTATATTTATCAAAAAAATTTCGAGCGTTTGTATTTTCTTCCAATCCATGTCCTCTTTCGCCTGTGAATAAAATTTAACATTTTTCGGCCATCTTCTTTTACCATTAAAATAGACATATTTCTTGATAAACTTGCATGATGCCATTTCTTTAAAATAATTTCCGAATATAAACGAATGGAAAGCCGAGGTTCAACTATCGAATAATTGGGAAAAATTACCAAACCTTCACGTAACCATTATGTACCTATTACGAATCTGTAACGTGATTATTACCGTTCCAGCTAAAGTTTTTGTGTGGTAAAAAGACCACAATCCTATTCCCCACTTTGGGAATTATCCGGTAATCATACCGATATAAATACGTTGCGCTCTCTGGTAAAAATTACTTTAAAGTTAACTTCAAGGTAACAGTGTAGTCATTTAAACTTTAAATGCTGCTTGGGGAGTTGCTCTAGGCGGCAAGAGATGGCGTTAGTTTTCCCCATAGGAATATAAGGGATTTTTCCCATTTCATTCTAGAGCTTCCAACTAATTAATTAAAAGCAAAAAATTAATTATTCTTTAACACAATGATTACTAATTTAATTATCTACAACTTATAGAGCTCCTTTTTTTTAAATATCTTTTATTTAATGCGATTAATCTAAAAAAAAATTTTTTCTTTTCGAAAATCAAAAAAAGGGCTTCTATAAGTTGTAGATATTTTAAATAGCTTTAATTAAAAAAAAAAATTGAGGTCAATAGCTTCAAAATTGTGGCCGCAATCTCCCAAAATTAGCATCCCGAGACGCGCACCTTAAAGGGATGCGCCCAACAGAGAAATTATAAAATTATAATTTAACACACATAGTATAAAATTTTTAATTAATTTTTCAAAGAAATTTGAAAATTGCGTCGTATTCCCTTAGGGGAGGGGGGTGTTTAATTAAATGGGAAATATGACATCTCTCTCTTGGTTGATAATCAAGATATCTGAGTTGTATTTTACGATTGTTGAAAGGTTGGGAGGGGGTTCTTCTTCATCACAAGTGAATGAAGAGAGAGAGAGAGAGAGAGGGAGTAAAGGAGAGAATATTAATCATGAAGTCAAGCACACGCAAGATCGCTTATGCATATTAAATCACACACTAGTCGTCGACGTCGACTTTATATATATATATAGCGAGAGACGACGAAGAAGAGGAAGAAGACAATTGGGAATTGGTTCATTTCATCGTCATCCAAGGCGACGACAAGACCTCCTTCCATCTTTCTTAGCGTTTTAACCCTTCCCTCTCTTTGATTATATACACGTGATTGGTACTACATAATAAAGACCCTTTATGGTGTCATATTTAATATAGAGAACCCGTCACGTAAATCATACTTTCAATCTACTTTTTTCTTCAATGAGCAGTTAAAAATAAAAGAAATAATTGTTTTACTTTGCACCTTTGCAACACGTCAAAGTAATTGGAGTAAACTTTCCTTCAAAAGTATAATTGATCATCGCGAACAGTTACTTTTCAAAAATATTGAAAGTCTTTATTATAGCCAACAGAAACAGGTAGATGAAGGCAGCCAGCAAAGAACAAAAACTTTATTTAAATATCGTCGACGTTTCGGGAACATCTCTCCCATCTTCAGGACGATAAATTGTTAATGTTGTTTAGATTGCATGTAGGTCATACAAAATTAATATACAAATTTGGATATACCATTAAATGTATGTTTAATTGTCTACGAGAATTGTAGTAGGTGCCTGGCTTTTTTGGGCCAGTCTTTTAATCTTGGTCAGTGCGGATGTTTCGGGCTCATTCAACAATAAATTAAGCCCAGGCACCTACTACAATTCTCATAGACAATTAAACATACATTTAATGGTATATGCAAATTTGTATTATAATTTTGTATGACCTACATGTATCAATCTAAACAACATTAACAATTTATCGTCCTGAAGATGGGAGCGACGCGTTCCCGAAACGTCGACGATATTTAAATAAAATTTTTGTTCTTTACTGGCTGCCTTCATCTACCTGTTGCTGTTAATTATCACTCAGCCACTAATTTCTTCTTTTCAGTCTTTATTATAATATTTTATAACGTCGCGACGTTATATTGATATTTAATGGCTGTAAATATCTGCAAAATCTCATCGGATAACCGCAACTTTAATTTATTAAATATTTTAATGGCTGGAAATATATTATATTAAGGATGTGAAAATGCAGGCAGCCAAAAATAAAACGCTCTCAATTCCATTTGAATGTCCAGACGTTTCGGGCAAAATTTATTCGCCCATCCTCAGTGAACTATTCTAGTGGGAGAGAGTTCAGTCTCCTTTGATTATACATAGTGGTTGTTAAATTCTACTACGTATTCTAATAACAGTGGCGCAACCAGGGGGGGTTTAGGGTTTTAACCCCCCCCCCCCCCAGGAGAGAAAAAAAAATTCAAATTTCTATATATTATTACAAATAGAAAAGAAAAAAAAATTGTATCCTTTTTATTATAAAAAAAATAATTTCTTAAAAATAAGTTTATTTTATTTAAAAAAAATTTTAACAAAAATGAAAATTGCTTATTTTTCGTAAAGTATATAATATAAAATATATATTATATATAAGAAATAAAAAAAAAACTAATTCTTTTGTTATTTCTCCTAAATCATAAAAAACAAAAGACTAATATAAGACTCTACATTCATTTAATTTGTATTAAAATCGAATTTCGTTTTGACGTCGTAGCCAGGAATTTTATCTTTACTTTCTCTTAGCTCTACAATTATGATAATATATATATATATATATAAAGTATTGGATTCATGTCAAAAATTCGATGTCGAAATTTTTATGGTTCTTCACGTTTTGAGGTCCCCTGAATTCAAAAAATTGGTTTTCACAACATGTTCTGTCTGTCTGTTGTGTGTGTGTCTGGCTGGGTTCAATTTAAAGCATGAAGGAATTGAGCTATGAGGTTGAAATTTTATATTAAAGTTACACATCTCCCTGGACCGAGAAGGTCCGATGTCGGCGGACCCGAGCCATTGGGGGGGGGGGGATGGCAGGAGGCGAAGACCCCCATCTAGGCGCTCCGGCCGCCAAAGAGGGGCTGCGCGTCTAGTCAAACCCCCCCCCCCCAGGAGCAAATCCTGGTTGCGCCACTGCTAATAATGATGATAATGAGTTTTTTTTTTATTTGCTCAGGGGCCCACATCTTGTGGGTACGTGGATGGCGACCACGAGCTACCCGAGCTGGGACAGGCAGTCGTTCAGTTCTTTGTATGTCTGTCTCTTTCTTCCTTTTTTCAACAAGCGTCAGACCGTGCGACGGGTCGGCCTGTCTTATTTCTTCCGGTTGCAAGAACACATGATAGGTTTGGAGGGTTAAAGAGAGGTCCTCCGACCCCGCATCGCGGGAATAAGGCGAAGACAGAATAAGAAGAAGAATGAGTTTTTTGATATTAAAAATTTTTGCTATTTTCATAGTCTAGATCAGTGGTTTCCAAACTTTATGTTATCGCGCCTCCCTTAAAAATATTTAATCGAATAACGCCTCCCCTCCCTCTCCCCACCCTTTTTTATAAAATTATACAAATACAAAAATTTTTATTGCAAAAAAAAAATTGTATTAATACAAACTATTTTATTATTTATTATTTTATCTATAAGATTTTAGCAATACTTTAGAAAATTGCTCGCTGTGGCTAATATTCGCGCCTCCCCTAAGACTAGTCCGCGCCTCCCTAGGGAGGCGCGCCTCATAGTTTGGAAAACGCTGGTCTAGATAGTATAGAAAGATTAGGATTCGTCCGAAACAAGATTTTCAGCCGAAACCGAAACCAAATTTCGGCCTCAATCTTAGTTCCCGAAACCGAAACTTGTATTTCCTATCAGGGGTGTATATACAAATTTTTTCGGGGGGAGGGGGAGCCTTAACTCAAAAATTTTTCTGCGGAAAATTTTTTTTAAAAGAAACTAAATTTTTTCCGCCCCGCCCTGCGAAAAATTTTGTTTTTTGCGGATCCAAAGTTTTCCGCCCTGCAGAAAAATTTTTTTTCCCCTACAAGTGCAAATCATTTTACTTTTTTTTTTTGCTTGCCAGTCTCATCCAGAGGTGTTTCTCGGGGGAGGGGGGGGGGGGGGTAATCTGGTGTGACTGGTCGCACAGCACACATTTTTTTTCTTAATTTCGATAATTTAAAGGCGCATTCTGTACTTGTTTGCCAGAATATAAATATAAATCAAATTTTTAAGTATTAATTTTTAAAATTTTACATTAAAAATACATTTTTTTCGAAAAAAAAAGTATTTTTTTTTTTAAATCTCAGGGGGGTAATTACCCCCTTTACCCCCCCCCCTTGTATCCACCCTTGGTCTCATCTCCATCTTTTCAGTCTCAGGTTTCGGCTACTTTTTGGCCGAAATCAGGATTTTTGGCCGAAACTGGCCGAAACCAAATATTCAGTCGGTTCCTGGTCTAGATACAATTAATTAATGTGATTTTCACAACCTTCCTCAATTAATTTAATTAAGTCATCTCAGAAACCTATACGTTGTGAATACTTCTTTAAATACGTAAATGACTATCGATAAATATATTATAACATGCCATTTTCCAAACAGACAAAAGGTAAAGAGGAGTATTTTTCTAAATGGAAATCCATATAGGGCCTATATGATAGAATACATTCATCTGTTTCTCTCTCTCTCTTTTCAAACCCCCTCCCCTCCTAGAATGGCCAGAGAGAAAAAGATGGAAGATTCATAGGAGAGAGAGAGAGAGAGAGAGAGAAAGGGTCGTGAAATCTCTTGAGATTCAAAAAGGGGAAAATTCATCTCTCCCCACACTCACTCACTCTCCAACAACCATTCTATATATGGGTAGGAAAAATCATTTCAGAATAGAAAGAGAGAGAGAGAGAGAGTCCTCATTCAACGAGAGAGCGCGTATATGTTGGTCCATCTCTCTCTCTCTCTCCAAGGCAAATGCAATTTCTTCTTTTGCCTCGGTGGAGGGGGTCAATGGGTTGAGGGGGTCGTCGTTGATGGTACTTTCCAACTTCTTTCCCATTTTTCTTTTTCTTTTTTTTTTTTTTTTTTTTGTTCAACAAAAGTCAACTTGATGTCACTTTTACAAGCAATTGTATTTATTATAAAAAGTAAAATAAAAGAAAAAAAGAGAAAGAGAGAGAAAAAAGATTGCAATAATTTTTCTTTTTTGTAATTTTTTTTTATTGCTATACGTACTTTAGATTTTTTCTTTATTTTTTTTTTGCATTTTTACTTACCAACAAGTTGTTCTTATTTTGAGATAAATCTCTTTCTTCTGTCATTACTGTCAGACATGATTACTCTGAGGAGTAATGATACTGAGGTGGGTTCCAGTTTCCTTTCTCAGGAGAGAGGTGGATTTGAGCTCGAGTTGTCTTCAAACTCAGAATTATGCTTTATCCCCTTGACTAATCGCCTCCTCATTTTGAGATAAACAAATTACAGTACCTCGCCCAGTTTCGATTTTAAAATTTTATTTTATTTTTTTCTAACAGAGTTTAAAATTTTAACAGTAAATTTCTGAATAATTAGTGGAGAGGGGGCTCTATAATTGATAAGTATGAGAGCCCTGGCAGCTAAGGATCAATTAAACAAAAAAACCTTGTCAGTTTTATTCAATTGTGTGATTTCTTGTTAATTAAAAACATACCCTCATTAATATTGTATTGACAATCAATTGTCTTTAGTAAGGACGCGATTTGCGTCCGAAAAGTCGGCAATTTAAAAAATTGACTACGATTTTTTTGTCTAATTTGATCCCTGGATGCCATCAAGGGCGGATACAAGGGGGTAAAGGGGGTAATTACCCCCCCCCCGAGATTTGAAAAAAATACCTTTTTTTCGAAAAAAATTTATTTTTAATGTAAAATTTTAAAAATTAATACTTAAAAATTTGATTTGTATTTATATTCTGGCAAACATGTACAGAATGAGCCTTTAAATTACCGAAATTAAGAAAAAATAGCTGCTCCCCCCCCCCCCCCCCCCCCCCCCCCGCACCCCCCCCGTCCCCCCCTTGCCTCCCCCCCCCCCCGTGGTTCCTAAATTTCCCTTTCTTTAAGGCTTTTAGAAGGTGGAGTGAGGATTCGTACTTGCATTTTTATTTGATTTTATTAGCCCTTTTTTGGCTATAGAGGTTATTTAGGGATTGAATTTATTTATTTGCATAATACGGATGGCTACTGGGGGACGTTCCACACACTGATTGCTCGGGGACACATCCTACATTCAAAATCTTCTGAATTTTAAATTTAGTACGCAAAAATATCTACCTACTCTAAGTTTCTTATTTCGTCTATAGATGGCAGGAGCAGTGCATCTTTTTTCAAAGGTTTTTTAGGAAAGTTTGTTTTAATTAAATAGAAATCATCAGTAAAATTCTCTCATAATGCATATATATGATTTAAAATATACTACAATTAATATCATATATTAATCCTTAAATATTATTTTTTTTTTTTTACGGATGATTGGTGTTCACTGTGATTTGAACCAATGAAGCACGAAGTTTACGATCTTAAAAATTAATCATTGCCTGAAAGATAGAAATTTGCAAATTAACTTTATAATTCAATTGCAAATTTTGTTTTCAATAATAAATAAAGGCATTTCTCACAATTGATTATACAAATTGATTTGATTTCTTCCAATTATTGATTAACGTGAGTAATTTTATATTTATTTAAATTGTCTCTTCTACGAGTCGGCTTTAATCTTTTAATTCTACTTTCATATTTCATTTTAATTTATTATTAATGTATAAATATTTATACTAACGTTCGAAATGTTTTATAAATATAAATAGATCTATAATTTGATATCTTTAAGTAAAAATATTAGAAAACATCCTTTTGTCTTAACCTACAAATTTTACCGTTAAATGTCATTTACCCTTTCTTTAATTTGCTAATTTCCTTATTCTTTACTCTCCCGTTTGCTTTATTATTTCATTTTATTTTATCTAACTGTATTTTGTTATTTTATACCAAATTTTAGCTTAATAATCAATTTTTATTTTTACTTTGAAACGTCCCCAAAATGTTAAAAGTCCAATTACAATATTTTTACATATTGGATTCAAATATAAATTTCAACTAATGAAGAATAGGTTGAAAATCAAATGTGGTTGTCTGACAAATTAAGAATAATTTTCCTTGTAAAATTCTTCATTATCCTTTCAGTTTAATAGATGTTCCCTTGAAATGCTTCGTTAATCCAACACATCAATCAATCAAATCCACTCTTAAAGAGTTTTTTCCTAACCAGGATGTAAGATAATGACCAATTATTTTAATTCATTTATTCTCAAAGAAATTAATTTGTTAAATCGGGGATGACGGGGATGAAGAATGATTTCTGTCGCCGTCACTGTAACTTCGAAGCTGGAACCAAGACACTTTTTAATAAGCTTACCAAACTCATAATTCGACATAATCAGAATCGTCTCTCTAGAAATATATCATCGTTCTGGCCTAAGGACGGACGAATGGAAAGAAGATATATCATGAATTTTTAATTTAAAGGATGTAAAATTTTGATGAAAGTTAACAGAATTTTAGTTCAATTAAATATATTATAATAGAATCAAAATCAAAATTTCAATTGACATTCTTGATAAAGGACGTAGTTAGATTTTGTTTTGAAAGCCACCAGATTATCGTATTTTGCTGGAATGTTTATTTTTTCTTACATAACGCAATTATTTTCATGCTTTCGATTTTAAAACTGAACTTGATTTTGTTTTTTTATCATTTCATAGTTGGATAATGTCTGCGCCTGTTTATTCCACGCAAGAACAACTTCGTTATGTGATGCAATGGTTTCATGAATGGAGTGAATTACAACGTGGCGATTTCGTGCCGATTCTCGCTCATCGTTTCTCACCGGATGGCGTAGCCGCTGTTAATGGTCTCGTCGATGGATTCGTTGGCCTACAAACACACGATGGCCGGCCACCGAGTCTTTTTCAATGCCGGGTGAAATTATTCCGGGAATGGAGCCAACAATGGGGCCACGCCGAATTGGATCATTTGATTAATGAAATCAAAACAACCGACCCGGATTTTGTCTCTAAATTTGAAGATAAATTGCGTTCAATGTCATCTTCTAACGACGATGATGATGAGGGAAAAAGAGAGGAGGAAACGAAAGTAGCAACGCCCGTCGATACACAATCAGAAGAAAATAATATTTAATTTTATTCAAAAAAAAAGAGGAATTCAAAAAAAAAAGGTAACTTATTTTAAGATTAGCTATTTATTATTATTTATTTATTTTAAATGAATTCCTCTTATTAAACTTTAACCTTCGAGTTATTTTTTTCATTTTGATTATTGATCCAACATACATTTACACCAGAAGATTTTGTCTTTGAACGATTGATATAAAGCAGCTCTAAAATAAAAATGAAAAAAAATTCGATTTTTAAGAAACCAAAAGAAAAAGTTTGGTTCTCAGCTGTATCCATAGAACGCAGAGTGATTTTAAGGCTTGTTTAGAAAGATATTATATTATAATAATTGCTAGGGGTGAAATATAAAATAAAATAAGAACAAGAAAAGAAAAAAAATGGAAATTACAATTCAATATTTATTAATTCTAAGAACAGACAAAAGTTTGGATTTATGAATTGAATTGTATGAATTCTCTACGCGCTGTATATAATACCTTATAACATGTTATATTATATATATAATTTCTTATTTATTTAAAAATATGAAGTTTTCAGATCAAGGGCGGATACAAGGGGGGGGGGGGGGTAAAGGGGGTAATTACTCCCCTGAGATTTGAAAAAAATACTTTTTTTTGGAAAAAAAAATGTATTTTGAATGCAAAATTTTAAAATTAATACTTAAAAATTTGATTTGTATTTATATTCTAGCAAACAAGTACAGAATGCGCCTTTAAATTACCAAAATTAAGAAAAAATTGTGTGCTGTGAGACCAGTCACACCAGATTACCCCCCCCCCCCCGCTAGAAACTCCTTTAGATCCGCCACTGGTTCAGTTGTATTTGTATATGTATTACAACCCGGGCAAATTTTATATTCATGAAAGATATATTATATTTTTTGGAAAATTTCTTATTTTATATATATAATATAAATATATCTCAATTTGAATGGTGTTTTGATTTATAGGATTTCTTATATATATATATATATATTAAAACCCACTGAGACCGGAGGCTTTTGAAACTCAACAAATTTCAAACAAGATTTACTCTTTCATCTTCATTCAATTATAAACTTTTTATTATTTTCCTGTTCTAAATCACCTTTACATCTTTATTTAGCAAATATTTCAGCGCGCATGACGCACAACATTCTGAGTGTTCATAGAAATTTTTGATGTCATATCATTTAGATAAAAAGAAAAAATTTATTTCGGAGTCACTTTTCAAGAGCGAGCTATCAGCAAGCAATTCAAGTATTTTTGGTATGTTGCAATAATTTCAAAAACTTATTATCAGCACTCAGATTGGCAAGTGTCACGTGCGTCTAAAATAAAGATGTAAAAGTGAGCTACTGATTTTTAATGCATTCGTAAATAAAATCTGTTCAGATTAAATATTTGTTTGCATGACTTCAAATGATAATTTGAGATTTTGTGCAGCTATGCAATATAATATATACAGTAATTTAAAGTTCGAACCAGCTTCGAGAATAAATACTATTCTTTAAATGACTCTACAGATGAACCACTAAATTTTGGTTGAAATCTTTGAGTTTTATTAAGCATAAAAGTGCTTGTCTATTAGTTAATCTTCAGGGGCGCCGGAACAAATTTGAATTAGGGGGGGGGGGGCTTCAAAAAAATTAAAGAAAATTAAAAATATTTATTTCCTTCAAATAGTATAAAACACTTCTTCGTACCTCGCCTTAATCCCGCTGGGCGGGGTCGGCGGCCCTCGGTCTGGCGAGTTAATCTTCCCTTTATATAATTATATATACAGCAATACTTACCATTGTCCATTAGTAGGGTTTGAAATTGGCTGCTTTAACTCGAAGGTTAAGTTTAAAAGGAAAAAAATTTTTGATTAAAAATAAAAAAATATGAATTATAATTATTCAATCGAGTTAGAAAAAATATGTCTACTCTTAATATGCAGAGGTGAATTTTTACTGTTAAAAAGAAAAATAACTTTCAACTAGCAACTTCAAATTTGTATACAAAAAGTATTTTTGCAGTGCAAAAAAGATATTTTTCTTTAAAGGCTCACAGACCTATTTCAAAGATTTCCTTCTGTAAGATTTTACAGAAAAATGAATATAATTTTATAATGAATGGAAAGTTTTTGAAATTTCTTTGACTCCACGTCTTCTCTATAATCTTATAACAAATTGTCCTTTTTTGCACTGCATACCTTTATTTAAGAATTCGGTGACTTTTATTTTATTTTACTAATATGATGTATTTATTTAAATTTAACTAATTGGCTTTTTACTTTGTTTCATCTTTAAGGCTCTTTGCACGCGGTTTTGTTAGTTTAGGAATGAAAGGGATACGAATCAACATCACAATAAATCTTAAGATTAAGCGTGTCTTGCGATGTGATGGGACTGTGGCGGGAGAACCCTTCTCCAAAAGATATCGTACCACCGCCTGTTAGTTTAGTGAAGAATGAGAGGCAAATGTTTGATGAATGTAATCAAATGGAAGTGGAGTTGTGACTTTTTGATTGCCAAGTGTTTTGCAATTCGACATTTAACATGCGATACTTTTAAAATAGCACACAAAATAATTGCTCCGTGTGTTTGGACCAGGCATGTCTAACCCTCGGGCCGCATGCCTCCCAGTTTTACAGTGTGGGTCAATATTATATCTCACCATCCGTTTCCCATGTGATTATTTCATTGTTTTTGAATAATTTTTAAAGGAAACTTTCATGATTCAAACGTAGAAAAGAATTTCAATAGATTTCGGTCTTCTTAATTAAAACAATGATATAATCACATAGAGGATGCTTAAATATTGCCTCTCTCTGTTCTCGCATGCGAATTCTTAGTAGTACTTGATCTGAGGCCTTTAAAGGTTTTATATATATATATATATTTTTAAAAAAATATGATACAGCCATGAATAAAAAATAAAAACTCTTAATTGATTTTAATTTTATTGTTGAATGTAGGATGTATTGCTCCATTTCTGTTGCCATCGTATTTTAAGGTTTAAATTGAAGAAACAACAGAGTTTTATATATGAAATATATTATTTATTCTATTTGGCGATCGATTTCGTCAGAATGACATCTTCAGGCCAGCTAAAAAATAAGAATATAAATTATAAATTGAAATCAATTGTATAAAAACATTTTTGCTTGCATTGAACAAGTTGGTAAATTAAATATAAAATTTTTTATAAAATTAACAAAATTTCTGGTTGGACATTGCTAGAGTAGAGTTTTTGTTTTTCGTTCATAAAATGATTGATTGCATTTCAAATCGGTAAACCTGAGTGCATCGAGCCAAATAAGCTTATTATTAAAAATTTCTCTGTTTTGGTAAAAATTCGCCACTTCTTTCTGAAATTATTTAAAAAAATCAAGAGATCAATTCGACCGCAATAATTATAAAAAGAGTAATTAAGAGATAGAATATATAAATATATATATATAGTTTTAAGAAAGAAAAGCAAACTTAATATGATGGACAGCCCCTGAGCAAGACGAAACATATCATTAGAGTTTGTGAATTTCTTTTCTCTTATTTTTATTTCCATGGCATCTTTTTATATATAAAATCAGGACCGACTGAGATCTTAGTCCTGGGCGAGGCATTTTATAATATTTGGCCTAATTTTTAGAGCCTTGCTCTTTGATATTAAACATTCCTATAAGGCATTCTACTTCATTTATAACTTTTTTATTATTAAGATTTAGAGAGATTGATATTATTTTTGATTGAGAAAGAAAGTGAATTAAGGGGACCAAAAAATGTATGTGTAAAATTAACACGGAGGAGGTGCGTAGTAGGAACGGAACGCATGTCAAAATAAATATTGGTTTAGGAGTTTGAGACGTTGCTCTTATTTATTTGCATTTAATATTTGGATGGCGATATTTAGTAGTCTCAGACAGAAGCACAAATCTGAGTTCATCTAGTGACGTTGAACATTCTTACTCTTGTTTTTCTCTCCGCGATCGATCGCCATGCAATTATATATTCAGCAAATCAACTTTATCATCTAAATCATTTGTAAATATAAATGTATGGAAATTGTTCATTTCTTTTGTGAACATCAGCAAGTATTGGGTAGTAAAATAACAGGTTTTTGAATTATTTATTGATGTTTGTGGCATTCATTGAGACATCTTCAAGACAAATTAAATGTATATATATATATATATATAAAACAGTATAACAAGTAATCAATTAAAATATTTTTTATATTATATTTAATTTGGAAAATTAATATTTGTTTAGTTATATCTGAGAATATTATAGAAAAGATACAAGAAAATGTAAATATATTTAAACAAATATTACATGTTATTAAAAAAAATCGATGCCACAAACTTCAATAAACATTTATAAAAAAAAAAAAAACTTGAAAAGGGTGAATAAATAGATTCAGAGCTAGTATTCAGGCAAATTTATTCGGATTATATCCCTCCGCTATAGGGCAACGTTTCGGAGCTCAAACGGCTCCTTCTTCAGGACCATGCGGTGTCAAGAAAATTGAGGGCTAATTATTTTCTTGACACCGCATGACCCTGAAGAAGGAGCCGTTTGAGCTCCGAAACGTTGGCCTATAGCGGGGGGATATAATCCGAATAAATTTGCCTGAATACTAGCTCTGGATTTATTTATTCACCCTTTTCAATAATATCCACCAGGCTGCCCCTATCTTCATCAAAAAAAAAACTTGTTATATTGATATACGGTTTAACTCAGATTTATATGTATCAAATTCAAAAGATTTGTCACTTGTGATTTATTTATTAATGATAACAATTGTGAAAGCTTCAATTCCAATTGAATATTTAATTAAATCAAGTTGGGAAAGAGTATTGGCTCTTTCTCAAATTCTCTCCGGATTTTATCAGCGGTAGTTTGTCAGAAAGAAGAAAGAAATTTAATATTTTTTAATCAAAATTACTTAATATTCACTGACGTTTCTGCCTTTATTACAGGGTCGGATCTAGGGGGGGGGGGGCAGTGGGTGCATGTGCCCCGGGCGGCAGATTTTAGGGGGCGGCAATTAAAGAAAGATTTACTAAAAAAAAAGGTAAAATGATATGAATTTTGTAAAGAAAATTTTAAGGAGAGGGCGGCAAATTAAATTTTGCCTCCCTAAAATCTCTAGTTCCGGCCCTGCTTTATTAAATCCATCTTCGGAACTGTTATATATATTATATATATATATTATTTTTTAATCTTGAAAGTTCTAAAAAAGATTTTCATCTTTTTATTAAAAAAAAATATATTATTTGGAATTTTTGGGAACAATTGTTCCTGGGGCGTAGTAAAAGGAGGCTGTCAAGGTTAAGGGATCAGTAAAATTTTAATAAAATCGTTCCTGCTCTTGTAATTTGTATTCTATGCCATTGACTGCAAATACATGTAATTAATCCGTTCCTGCGCATCATGTTGAGATAAAAGACAAAAAAAATTTGAAACAAAAAGACTGTTGCTTTTTGAAGAAATTTCTTTAGGATCTGAATTTTTTTTTTTTACTAATAAACATTCCATTTGCACTTGTTATTCTTGTTATTATAGATAGATAGCTACTTGTTGTTGATTATTATTTAGCCAACTTAATTTAATTAAAAATAGAAAAATGTTATCATTTATTACTATTATTATTATTCAATAACAAACATAATTTTATTTTATAAAATAAATAAAAAAAAATTGTTTTATTCTATAATTTCTATTATATCACTCCCACCGTTTTTTTTCTTTTTTTATATATCTCATTTAAATAAGATGAAACAATTAATGATGTAATAGAAAAAAAATTCATTTGAATAAAGATTTTTGTAGAATATATATATATATTTTTTAAATTTAATTGACTTATAGCTCTCCATGTTATTTCACAAACCAACCAAAAACAGCTTTATTCCTTTATTTTCTACATTTTTTTTTTTTATTTAAAAGAATTAGTCCTTAAAACGGGCCCTGATCCATTTTTCCCATCAAATTTCATTTTTTCCTATTATCTCCCTTTCCAGGCTGTCGAACAGCGAAAGAAGAATAACTTCCCGATCGCACATCACTGGCAACTGTCGACACCACAAGACTTGGATTCTCTATCATCAAGAACAAACAGCTTGGTGAGTAAATTAATTCCCTTACTTTTTTTCGCTCAGGGGCCCACATCTTGTGGGTACGTGGCTGGCGACCACGAGCTGCCCTAGCTGGGACTGGCAGTACTTCTGTTCTTTGCATGTCAGTCTCTTCCCTTCTATATTTTCAACAGGCGTCAGACTGGCCTGTTTTATTTCTTCCCGGTCGCAAAAACACATGAACCGCCAACCCCGCACCGCGGGATTTAAGACGAAGAAAGAAAAAGTCTCTTATTTTCTTTTTGAACGTTTTCATAACAGAGAAATTATAATCAGCACATTTCTTGGACGTATATAAATCAAATAATTGGAGGTTGTAAGAGGATCACATGCAATTCTCAATTGGAAGATTACTCCTAAATGGTTAGCAGGTTCTTCAAACAATATTTCAATAAAAAACAAATATTGTTCATTTTCAGAATTTTATTTATTCGATGAGTGTGTGTGCACAAATACCACCAAGTCCAGGGCATCTCCCTAGGGCCAGATGATAATGGAGATGGCTTCCTAGATATATATATTAGGGTGGTCCTTATTTTTTGACTTTTTAATTTAAGAATGCACACCCCCAGTTTTTTTCTTTTGTACTAAGGATCAATTTGACTCATTTTTTCAGATCGAATGCCGGGAACAGTTGCCGCATCGAGAATTGAAAGTTTCTCTTTTCAATTATTTTAAGGCGAAGATTTGATTTTAAATAAAGCAAACAATTTCCTCGAGAAATTTCACTGATATACTTTTTAAAGAGCATCTAAAAAATAGTTCATTTATGAATTTTAAACAAAATTCTTTGAGCAAATTTTGAGAAAATAGAAAAAAAAAAAAAACTGAAAAAGTACATCAGTAAAGTACTAGTCTATATATAATAGACACATGCATTGTAAGACGTCACGTCAAAATATTTATATTGTATTTTTATTCGACCAGGAGTATTTTAACAAAATATGATTAATGAATTTATTAGCGGGTAAGGAAATTTCCTTTAATATATCATCATCAGGAATTTTTTTTTTTCTGAGATTTTTTTTAGGAATGGAATTAATGGACGTCCAGTCCATACTGATGACTTTCCTTTCTGGATAATTTCCTATATCCCAGATCGCTAACTTTTTCTCTCACAGGTCGGAATATAATAAAAGCCTTTGTGAGCAAATATGAATTTTTTTTTAATGAGTACTACATTGTCATCAGAGAGGAAAAAATTAAAAAAGAATCATTGATTTTTAAGTTTTTCAAGCCAACTACTGCTATATTGGAAAAGAAAAAAGATTCAACTCCAAGGATAGAAAAAGAATGTAAGTAATTCAACAATCATATTCAATTGAGTAGGGCGAATAAATAAGTCCGGAGCTGTTATTCAGGCAATTTATTTCGGATCAAACGGCTCCTTCTTTAGGACCATGCGGTGTCGTGAAAACAATTAGCCCTCAATTTTGTCATAAGTGATGTGGTTAGTTTCGTTACATAAAATGTGCTAAAAGGCAATGGTGTCGAACGAATCACCATTCTTCGTTCAGCACCATTGCCTTTTAGCACATGTTTTGTAACGAAACTAACCACATCACTTATGACAAAATTAAGGACTAATTGTTTTCTTGACACCGCATGGTTCTGAAGAAGGAGCCGTTTGAGCCCCGAAACGTTGACCTAGCGGAGAGGTTTAAACGAAATTAATTGCCTGAAGACTCCGGACTTAATTATTCACCCTTCTAAATAGTATCCACCGGGCTGCCCCTATCTTTATCAATTCATATTCAAATTAATATCAAATAATGAAAGTAATGAGTGAAAATTGATATAGAATTTAACTATAAAAACTAGAAATAAGTAGCAGAACAACAAATTTCGAGTCCCTTCGCAAAATTTAATTTCGCATCCAGGAAAAAAAAATATTTAGTTTATATATTAATATAAATATATATATATATGCAAAGATAAGTTTTCTCGGGTTAACACGCGACTTAACCCGAGAAAACTTATCTTTGCATAAATCCGGTCGCGGAAACCTTCCAGAACATATATA